>MU766507.1:50530-103505 GCA_026770625.1 Nicotiana glauca
AAAAATAAGTGTCCATTTGGAGCCCCC
The DNA here is from genome assembly GCA_026770625.1 of Nicotiana glauca. Classification (NCBI taxonomy): domain Eukaryota; kingdom Viridiplantae; phylum Streptophyta; class Magnoliopsida; order Solanales; family Solanaceae; genus Nicotiana; species Nicotiana glauca. The sequence goes on from MU766507.1 coordinate 50,558, forward strand.
GCTCAGAGAAGAGATAATCAAAGCGCTGGTTGAGTACAAAGATGTTTTTGCGTGGTCATATGACGATATGCCGGGTTTAAGTACCGATTTGGTGGTCCATAAATTGCCCATAGACCCAGCATGCCCTCCTGTCAAGCAGAAGTTGAGGAAATTTAAAATAGATATCAGTGTGAAAATCAAAGAAGAGGTCACCAAGAAATTTAATGTGAAGGTCATCCGGGTCACTCGGTGTCCCACCTGGTTAGCTAATGTTGTGCCTGTACCAAAGAAGGATAGAAAGACCAGAGTGTGCGTTGATTACCGTGATCTCAATAAGGCGAGTCCAAAAGATAATTTCCCACTGCCAAACATCCATATATTGATTAATAATTGTGCCAAACATGAGATTGGTTCCTTTGTGGATTTTTATGCGGGCTATCACCAGATTTTAATGGATGAGGAAGATGTGGAAAAGACGGCATTCATCACGCCTTGGGGGACATATTGTTATAGGGTCATGCCATTTGGGTTGAAGAACGCAGGCGCTACATATATGAGGGCGATGAACACCATGTTCCATGATATGGTACATCGGGAAATTGAGGTCTATGTCGACGACGTGATCATAAAGTCAAGGAAGCAATGTGACCATGTTAAAGACCTGAGGAAATTTTTTCAGAGGCTCCGCAGGTACAACCTCAAACTTAATCCAGCAAAGTGTGCATTTGGAGTTCCGTCGGGGAAGTTGTTGGGGTTCGTGGTAAGTCGACGCAGTATTGAGTTAGACCCATCCAAAACAAGCCATTCAGGAGTTACCACCACCAAAAAGCAAGAAAGAGGTGATGCGTTTGCTCGGCAGGTTGAATTATATCAGTAGGTTCATTGCCCAGCTTACGACGACTTGAGAGCCTATCTTTAAGCTGCTAAAGAAAGATGTTGTGGTCAGATGGACAGATGAATGTCAGGAAGCATTTGACAAGATAAAGGAATATTTGGCCAGTCCACCTGTGTTGGTTCCGCCAGAGCCGGAAAGACCCTTGATCCTCTGCCTGACAGTTTTGGATAACTCTTTTGGCTGTGTACTGGGGCAGCATGACGTCACAGGAAAGAAGGAGCAGGCGATTTACTACCTCAGCAAGAAATTCACATCTTATGAGGTAAAGTACACTCAGCTTGAGAGGACGTGTTGTGCTTTAACCTGGGTAGCGCAGAAATTGAAACATTACTTGTCATCATATACCACCTATCTTATCTCGCGGTTGGACCCATTGAAGTACATTTTTTAGAAGCCTATGCCCACAGGGAGGCTCATAAAGTGGCAAATCTTGCTCACAAAATTTGACATTGTCTACGTGACCCGGACCGCAATGAAGGCACAAGCAGTGGTTGATCATCTAGCCGAGAACCTAGTTGATGATGAGTATGAACCTTTGAAGACATATTTCCCTGATGAGGAGACAATGCATGTCGAGGAATTAGAACAAGATGAAAAATTGGGGTGGAAGTTGTTCTTTGATGGGGCTATCAATACCAAAAGCGTCGGGATAGGAGCGGTACTTATTTCTGAGAGAGGGTAACACTACCCTGTTACTGCTCAACTTCGCTTCTTCTACACCAATAACATGGCTGAATACGAGGCGTGTATCTTGGGTTTGAGGTTGGCTATAGACATGGGTATCTAGGAGATCTTGGTCATGGGTGACTCGGATCTTCTGGTGCATCAGATTCAGGGAGAATGGGAGACACGAGACTTCAAGCTCATACCATACCGGCAGTGTTTGCATGAACTTTGTCAATGGTTTTAGTCGATAGACTTCAGGCATATTCCAAGGATTCATAATGAAGTTGCTGACGCTTTGGCCACTTTGGAATTTATGTTGCATCATCCAGATAATGCTTATGTGGACTCATTGCAGATTCAGGTCCGAAATCGGCATGCCTATTGTAACATGGTGGAGGAAGAGCTTGATGGTGAGCCGTGGTTTCATGATATCAAAGAATAACTCAGGATGGGGGTACATCCAGCACAGGCGACAGGGGATCAAAAGAGAGCCATTAGATGCTTGGCAAGCGGATTTTTCTTCAGTGGAGGAGTGTTGTACAAAAGAACTCCAGATCTTGGTTTATTGAGATGCATGGATGCTAAACAGGCTACAACTATCATGACCGAGGTACATGCGGGCGTTTGTGGACCTCATATGAGTGGATATGTATTGGCCAAGAAGATTTTTCGAGCAGGATATTATTGGCTTACTATGGAACGGGATTGTATCAGTTTCATGCGCAAGTGTCATCAATGCCAAGTACACGGAGATTTGATTCATTCTCCACCATCTGAATTGCATATAATGTCGGCACCATAGCCCTTCGTTGCTTGGGGAATGGATTACATTGGGCCGATCGAGCCAGTGGGGTCAAATGGGCACAGGTTTATTCTGGAAGCCATTGATTATTTCAATAAGTGGGTTGAGGCAAAAACTTTCAAATTGATGACCAAAAAGGCAGAGGTCGATTTTGTGCATTCGAATATCATTTGTCGATCCGGAATCCCAAAGGTAATTATCACAGACAATGGTGCTAATCTCAACAGCCATCTGATGGCGGAGATGTGTCAGCAGTTTATGATCACGCACCACAATTCCACCCCATATCGTCCTAAGGCGAATGGAGCGGTCGAAGCAGCTAACAAGAACATCAAGAAGATACTGCGGAAAATGGTAGAAGGGTCCAGGCAATGGCATGAGAAGTTACCTTTCGCTCTGTTAGGCTATCACACTACTGTTCGCACTTCAGTAGGGGCGACTCTTTATTCATTGGTGTACGATACGGAGGCAGTAATACCGGCAAAGGTTGAAATACCATCCCTTCGGATTATCGCCGAGGCAGAAATTGACGATGTTGAATGGGTCAAGGCCTGCTTGGAGCAAGTGAGCTTGATTGATGAAAAGAGATTGGCAGCAGTATGTCACGGACAATTGTACTAACAGAGAATGGAAAGAGCATATAACAAGAAAGTGCGTCCGCGAAAGTTCGAAGCAGGGCAATTGGTGTTGAGGCGTATCTTACGTCATTGGGGCGAAGCAAAAGGAAAGTTCGCCCCCAACTAGCAGGGGCCATTTGTTGTAACCAAAGTGTTGTCCAATGGTGCATTATATCTGACGGATGTGGAAGGAAAATATGTAGAAATGGCTAGTAACTCCGATGCAGTTAAACGGTACTATGTATGATTTCTTTGTCTAATTGTACTTACTTGTATTTGGTATGTTTTGAGATTGAAATGATGAAGGCATGCTGTTCTCCTATCCAAACACTTTATCATTTGTTGTCCCTTTGAGCCTCATTCTATTTTCTTTCGTACCCCTCTTTTGGGATCAACAATAAAACTCGTAGGCCCGAGCGGAAAAGTAAGTGTTAAAACTAGATAAGAGCAGTGAAAAAAGAACATGAAGATGAAAAGGAAAAGAAAATGAAAAGGAAAAGAAGAAGAAAGGAAAAAAACGAAAAAAAAGAAAAGAAAAGAAAAGAAAAGAAAATAAACTAAAAAAAGAAAAAAAACAAAAGAGAAGAAAAGAAAAGAAATGAAAAGACAGAGAAGGGGAAGTGGAAGAAAGGAAAGATCGCAACAACGACATAATTTTACGACCTGAACTACATTTGACTTGATCCCGAAAGGGTACGTAGGCAGCCTCTCTAAGGTTCAGCCATACCAAAACAACCGTGTATTCTCCCTGGTTGCTTGATTTCTTGGATCCTTAGAAGAATCTCATGGAGATTCAACCTAGTTCTTGCCTAAAACTTGTTTAATGGCCTGACTAGGGCCATTCTCGTTTGTGAATACAAATTTCCTCCTGCTTTAGTTTGAATATATGGGTTTTGACCAAGTTTCTTTATCTCTATTGTTTTGAAAACCCTAGTTTTGCAACTACTCGAATCCGTTCTAATCTTTGTAGAACTGAAATGATTTGAGTATTTTTTGGTGTTTTCCTTTGAAAATCCATTGTTTAGTTAACTGTTTCGATTTTATTCACTCTTTCTGAAATTAGGTTTCTTCCCAGACTTCTCTTCAAGAGGTTTTTTTCTACTTTCAAATTTTTAATCCAGTCATCTCTTTACATGTTTGGTTAATTATCGTATGTATGCTTGAACCCTAGATGTTTTTGATGGACTGATCACTTCTATTATATTTATTTCTGTGAACTAGTCGTATTAACTGACTCTATTTAGGGATTTGAGTGATTTTCCTCTTAAATCCAATATTATTTGGATTTTGTTGCTTAATTGATTTCTATTTAGGGAATTTAAATAATTCTTTCCTGATTAAAATCAGTATTTTCCTAAATTTTTACTTGTTTCCCTATTGTGAATAATTACACTTGCCTTAATTAGTTATCTGTAGTTTGAGGATTTGATGGACTTCTTATATGGTATGGTGTTTGATTTATTACCTTATTTGAGTCCCAGTTCTAACAGTTAACTGACTCTCCCCAATTAAAGGGGCCTTTTTCGGATTTCTCAATTGGAATTAATTCCATAATTTGTTGATTACTTCGAATTGATTGAACTGTGACTCTCTTTACCTTATTTGTTTCACTCCCTCAAATGCGATATACATTCTCATTCTGCCTCTTAACACACGAATACACTGTTCAGAATACGTACACACACATTCAAACCCTCTCTTCTTTCTTTGCTACATGTGCCAACTGTTGGTCCAGCTGACTGAAAGCCAAGGCAAGATAGTGGAATTGCACATGTTTTTACATTCTGCATTTTCGTCTTTAACTGGTATGTCTCTAGTTAAACTTTGAAACTTAACTTTATGTGTTCCATGTCTGTACATCCATGCTTGATCCTGTACTAGTTATGCAATTTGTTTCTCTGTTTGTCGTTATTAAGCATGTCTAAATTCTGCCTTATGTGTAATCAGCATGTCTGACTTGACACAGTTCTTTGATACTTGTCCAACATATTTACTTAGTTCCCTTACCCCTCTCTTACTGGTATGACCATGTAGTTACTTAGTCTTCTAGTGCATTCGATTGGCCTTAATTGTATGTCAAATTTTCTTCAACGGACTCTTGTCTTCAACTTGCTCCTGCCACATTCTTTCTCTATGTTTTATCTGTCTATTACCATGACTAATTTGCTCAGTAGACTCCTAGTTGTTCTGTACATTTGTTGTATCAAATGTTTCCCTGTTTATGTGGTTTTAACTCTATATATTCCCAATCCCCTTCACCCCATGTTTTTAAGTCTGCTTCTTAAGTAAATCTGGGTATTCTGTGATTAATTGGGTTGTTTGCTGATTATGCTTTTCCTAAAAAAATGATTTCAAAAACTATTGCTCCTACTCATAGTATTCTTCTCAAAATTGGTCACTCCTAGCATCTTTAAAATTGTTCTCCATTTTTGAAATCTTTTCTCTACACTATTTTACTAAATCTTTCAAAATTGTGTCAAGCACTTTACTCTTAGACTATTAAGTTCTGCCCCCTGGTATCTGTACTGCTTAGGGATCCTTGAGATCTCTCTAAACTCTGCCATACCAGGGCTGGCCCTTCCGCACTGCACCAATCCTATTTGAGAAATTTCTTGGTGTGAGCACTACCCAGGACCCTTGAGGTCCTTAGGGAACTCTGACACACCAATACACGCTATTGGTTGTGAGATCTTTGGCTTCTGAGACTGTATTGAAGGCTTGGTGTCCCTTGGTTTACTTTGGGCCTAACTTACGCTCTCTATAGCATAGTTTCATTTACTTATGTAATTCATTTGATCTAGGTATGTAATGATATTATTTGTAAAAAGATATTAGGGTAATTAGTAAAAGAGGAAGGGTTCATATGTGATTTTTATGGGGAAACCCGCTAGAAATCATGCTTTAGGTTTACACTACGTTTGCATTTTGCAATAGATATCATGCCACTAGGTTGCTATTCCTATTTGTATTAAAAATCATGTCATAAACTTGTGCATTAGATATCCTGCCTTAGGATAATCATGTTTACTACTTTGCATATTAGGAAACATGTTATAGCCATCATTTTATTTCTGATTCTACCTAAAGTCATAATCACCTAGGAACTCTATAATTGAACTACTAATGTGATCATGCTTAATAAAACGACCATCTTGCTCTGTGCATTAGATATCCTGATTTAGGACTCTATTTGTATCAACTCTAAATCATGTATACGTCATTTAAATGAATAACTATCTGTGACAAAGGGTTTTAAAATAGTCCAATATGAAGATATCATGTTCTAGTATAAACCTGCATGAAATCAGTTTTGTAACATCAATCGCTTAGATCGGCATGCTTATAGGACTAAATAACTTCAAATTGTTTAATTAGTTCCTAGATTATAACTTCATACAGGACCACGCTTAGGAAAACCTTATTTAATTAAATAATTGTGAAATCAAGTTCTATTTATGTGTGAAATTGTCCAGGTTTAATAGGCTTCAAAATCAGTAGGCAAACTGATTAGGGTTCCGCCACTTTGCCTTAGAACAAAAATTGCATATTCTATGTTTGTGTTGTTCATCTAGATATCATGTTCTAGGGCCTTCTGAATTTCTTTAAAATCAGATCAGTTATTTGAGACGTGCTACGTATTTGTTTATGTATGGAGGTAAACATGAGCCCCTAATTTCTTCTCTATATGCTAGCCATATATGTTCTTTGTTGTCGCTTAGATTTTACCTTTTAAATACCTAGGAGTATCTAGAACTGCCTAAGTGTAGAGGTCTTAAATACCTTCGGGGCCACAAGGAAAGGATGGGTAAAGCACACTTAGAGTTCGTTAATTAAACTCGCTTATATAACCACTAAGGGGAGGGTAATGGGTAGTTAAATGATATGATGACATGTGCGCTAATTCCACGTGTAAACCCTCTATTTGAGGAAGGCTTACCGGGTATTGTACAGATGTGATCCTATAGACTAACCAACTTATGACTTCCATTCCTTAATTTATGTATGCTCGGACTGTTCAAACTTTCTTAATTTATGTATGCCCGGACTGCTCAAACTTCTTTAATTTAATTATGTATGCTTATATTGTCTAAATTTACATATGTGTGCTTGGACCATCTAAACTTCCTTGACTATATATGTGTGCTTAGACTGTGTAAATTCCCCTTATTTGAAAATATGTGCTTAGACTGCTTACTTGTCAAATGACTAATTCACATGACTAAGTTCAGCCGGGACTCACCCTTGTGGACCGCGAGGGGTGCCTAACACCTTCCCCTCAAGGTTATTTTGAGCCCTTACCCTAATCTATGGTAATGCAAACTGGTTACATGAGTTAATTGCTCTAGGTTCCCTAACGCACCATAATCTATTAGGTGGAGACTCTTCAAATACCCAATTCCCAAAAGGAAACAAGTTGTTCCTCCATGAATGTCGAAACCCGGACTCCGCGATAAAAAAAAGGGGGCGTGACAGCATGGCAACTCTGCTGGGGATATTTTAGGCTCTTACCATAACGAACTTGTTTTTGAAGTAGTCTTAAGCATGCTTTATTATGTTAGTACATGTGCACCCTTTCCCTTTTCCCATTATTTGGACTTAATTGCCTGTTTCCCAAGCATTTATGATTTTCTTTATTTCCTAAAACTGACTTGTCTCTTTGTCTTCTATTTTCGTAACTGTCTTTCAATTATTTAAATACTGCATTTATCATTTTTTTAACGTGCAAATACTTGATAACATGCTATTTATTGTTGCATAAATCGTACTCAACATCATATTCCACTTGTGCGTAATCAATCTTATAGCAACGCTTGATGAGTATTTGTGCTCTTCCTATATATCACCCTTTCAATTCGAAAAAGGCATATTTGCGTTAAAACTAGTCGATCAGCGGTGCGTTCGACGGTTGCGTGCCTTTCCCACTCAAGTTGTCCGCTTGAGGGTCCCAGTCTAGACCTCTATAGCAACCTTACTCAAATTAATTGTGCATGCATCATGGTCAAACCTAGCCGGGTTAATATGTTGTCCACATAATAACCCTTTAAGACAAGCCTCGCCCAAATGTCCATCGGGTTTTCCATAATCCCAACGGAAGCAATCACAACTGTGTGCATTAATTTGGAGAAATAAGTTCCAATATGGTAATCATTGTTGTATAAATAGACGAGTCTGGAAGGCTAAAGGGCCTAACCACCTTTTTTTTTGCAGAAAATGAGGCACGAAGTCCCCAGATTTGGTATGGTCAGTAGCATACCTTCACTTTTGCTAGATTGGTGGACGGATCTTCCCTCAAGTGACCAAAATTATGTGAAACGAGTCTTAGGAAAGTTGCCTTCTCTGTTGGATCTTCAGCCAAACAAGATGTTGATTGAGGCTGCCACTATGTCTTGGGACATGGAAAGGGCCGTGTTCCGCTTTGGGGACATAAAAATGACTCCTCTTCTAGAAGAAATAGGAGGATTTTCTGGGTTGCCTTGGGATAGCCCTGGTTTATTAGCACCTGAAAATCACACCACTAGAGGATTCCTTAAGATGATGGGGCTGAAGAAAAAATATGGCTTGGAGTGCCTGAAAAACTCCTACATACCTTTTGACTTCCTCTATGAAAGATATGGTCACAGTAGCTCTTACCATATTTTTGATGATGAGTTCTCAATCACCTCCTTGGGATGGGTTCATCGTAGGGTCTTCGTGTTTATTGTGTGTTTCTTAGGCATGTTGGTATTCCCGATCCAAGGGGATAGAATCCATACTAGGTTGGCCATGGTGGCAAGAACTTCGATGGACGGGATCTAGAGGCAAACATATACCGTTGTCCCTATGATCATTGAAAATATATACCAGGCCTTGGAACGCTGTTAGAAGGGTTCAAATTCTTCGAGGGTTGCAATTTTCTATTACAGGTTTGGTTGTTAGAGCATCTCCAAAGGGGTCAATACCGTCAGGGGTTTCTACGAATACCGTGTAATGACCACATAGCTTTCCATCACCCTAAGAGAATGACTTACATTTCGGACATGTTTACTCAACTTAAGGATGCTATAGGATGGGTGCAGTTTTTCAACAAGTTAACTGAGGACCATGTTCAGTGGATGTTCGAGTGGTTCCCTACCGATGAGTTCATCATCAAATCCAGAGACGTTCCACACTTGATATTGATTGGGTTAAGGGGGATATACCCTTATGCTCCCCTCAAGGTTATGAGACAGGTAGGCAGGAGACAAGTCGTACTGCGAGTCGCTAAGATGAGTTCTTCTGGGACCAAGTAGATTAGATTTACTTGCTTTTCTTTTAAATTTAATAAGGCCAAGTGCCATTAGTAACATTATTTAGTGTTGTTTTGGGGCATTTATTTTAATATTAATGAAATGAGGCAATTATTGGTACTGAATTTCTCCAAATCTACTTGTCGCTAGGCCTACCTCGGTCAGAACAAGACTCCCAAATTAGGACACATAGTTACTGACTTGTTTACCTTTTGTTTTCTTTATTATTTATTCTTATCCCCTAAGGCCGGTTCGCACATACTGGCATCGTCAGCATATCACACCAAATCTAGAAGTCCTCCACCTTTGAGTAATACGAGAAGCAAAGAGAAGGCTAAAATGGAAGACTTAAGTGGTATTCGAAAGGAAAATGTGGAGAATGCAGAAACTCCATATGGTCGGAGCACGCCGGCACCAAATGATTTGGTTTTACTGTTGGAGCAAAAGATACTAGAGCTACAGGAAGAACTTGAGCAGGTTCGCAACTTAGCAAACCTATCCCTCACCCTGAATGTGCCCGATGTCAACCAACAAAACACCAAAAAACCAGCACCTCCCTAAAATACATTGAACCAACATCCACAAAACCCTCCTCCACCGCATCAATATGCAACTCCGCCTCAAAATCTCAATCCCTTATCAATACCAACTCCTCCACAACATCACCGTCAACCAATCCAGTACCCACCAACCACTATTTATCACACTCCCCAGAACATACCACAACCTATTCCCGACCCTCAAAACTCAACCAATGATCACCACTACACCCATATTCCAGGCACTCACCAAAACAATCCTATATATGTGGAAACCGTGCCTCACTCCACTCAACCAATCTCCTATACACTAGAATCTGCTAAGAAGGACCTATTCCTCAAGAACATGGCTGAGGAACTTAAGAAATTAGCAAGTCGGGTTCAGGGTGTCGAAGGAGGCAAAGGAATAGAACGTTTGAATTATGAATACTTATGCATACAGCCGGATGTAGAACTTTGAGAGGGTTACAAACCTCCAAAGTTCGAAATGTTTGACGGTACAGGTAATCCTAGGGTTCATCTAAGGACCTATTGAGACAAACTTGTCGGGGTCGGAAAGGATGAAAAGATCCGGATGAAGATTTTTATTAGGAGTCTCATGGGAGATGCTTTGTCCTGGTACATCAGTCAGGATCCTAAGAAATGGTCCAACTGGGTGAGTATGGCATCTGATTTCATGGACCGACTCAGGTTCAACACAGAAAATGCACCAAATGTTTTCTACATTCAGAATCTTAAGAAGAAGCCCACATAGATTTTTTGCGAGTATGCTACTCGTTGGAGGTCAGAAGCGGCCAAAGTCAGGCCATCTTTGGACGAGAAACAAATAAACAAATTCTTCTTCATAGCATAGGATTCGCAATACTATGAAAGGTTGATGGTTATTGAAAACCATAAGTTCTCTGACATCATCAAACTTGGGGAAAGGATCGAAGAAGGCATCAAAAGTGGGATGGTAACAACTTTAAGGCACTACAGGCCACAAACAAAGCATTGTAATCAGGCGGCATATCGAAAAAGAAAGATGTCGGGGCAGTAATGGTAGCTCAAGGACCGAAATCTCCACTCACATATCAAACACCTCCACCCACATACCAAGGACCCCCACCCACATACCAAGCAACTCCACATACATATCAACCCTCGTTTCCTATATATTCCTAATCGACTACTGTCTATCACACTTACAATTCCCAACCCTCTCATTTCTAGTCACCTCCAACTCATCAAAACTACCCAAGACCCCGACCTAACTTTGATCGTAAACCACCTAGACAATACACTGCTATTGTTGAACCCATCGACCAGCTATAAGAAAGGTTTAAGGCCGCTGGTTACGTTACTCTTATTCCTGTTGTGGCATTGGAGAACCCTTCCCAATGGGTCAACCCAAACAAAACCTATGTATACCATTCTGGTATGAAAGGGCACAACATTGACGAGTGCTAAACACTGAAAGATAAAATCCAGACACTGATTGACAACAAGGTCATACAGGCGAAAGAGGCTAGGCCCAAAGTCCGCAACAGTCCTTTCCCGAATCATAGGGGCAGTGGAGTACATGTGATAGAGATGGATGAAGAATGGGATCGTGAGGGGTCAATTGGGCTTATTCGAGAAGTCGATGACTTTAAACCCATAGTCACACTTACTCTTATTGTAGTACAGACTCAATCGTCAGTCAAGGTTGAGGTAACTACATCGGTTTCATTTGAGGTAGAGATAGCTCCACCTACAGCCGCCCCTGTTCCATTTGAAGTAGAAGTGGCCACACCTTTCACGGTGACAATATCAACCATACCTCCTTTTGATTCAAAAGCAATATCCTGGGATTACATTGCCAAAGCTAGGCAAAAAGGAAAGGCAAAGATGGAAGAATCCGATGCTGCACAAGGAATGACTAGGACCGGAAGAATCTATTCACCTGAACACTTGGGAGGACCAAGTAAAGATGCCACTACCAAGTAGCCTATCATTGAAACAGGACCAGATGACCTTTGGAGGAAAGTAAAAGCAAGGGAATACTCTGTCTTTGATCATTTGAACAAAACCCCAGCTCAGATATCCATCCTATCACTGTTGTAAAATTCAAAGGCGCAAAAGAGATCTTTGATGAAGGTGTTAAGTGAAGCTTACATACCCAACAACATCACCTGCGGAGAGATGGCCAACATGGTAGGGAAGGTGCTGGAAAGTCATAAGATCATCTTCCACAAGGATGAACTACCGCCTGAAGGTTGAATCATAACCGAGCATTGCATATCATGGTGCAATTTGAAGACAAATTCATTGCCAGAGTTCTGATCGATGGAGGTTCAAGCCTCAACATTTGTCTGTTCAATTCTCTGAAAATATTGGGCAAAGATTTCCATGAAATACATGCAGGAAGCATGAACGTGAAAGCCTTTGATGGGTCTCAAAGGGCCACGATTAGGGAGATTAATCTTTGTCTGCAGATGGGTCCAACTTGGTTCGATGTTGAATTCCAACTGCTGGATATATCAACTTCATACAACCTTCTGTTGGGCCAACCTTGGATACATAGCACTGGGGCTATGGCCTCCACACTGCACCAGGCCGTGAAGTTCGAATGGAACCATCAGGAGGTAATCATTCACGGAGACGGGAGTACCTCATCTAAACCAACCATCCCGATTATTGGAAACAGAAGAAGGCTAGGAGGGAAAACTTATCATCACATGGAACATGTCAATGCTGTTGAGAAAGACGAATGGTAGAGTAACAAGATAGAAAGCATACTAGCATAGTCTAGATATGAACCCGGCAAAGGGCTTGGGAAGAATCTCCAGAGTATTACCAAACCAATACAGCTGAAATGTCATGGTACTGCCTTCGGGCTCGGATACCAGTATACATGGCAGGAGTATGATAATTGGTCGCCTCCATGGCGTGGACCTTATTACCCTCTCGAGAAACAAGTGCCACATCTGGGTTAGACTTTTTACCAAGCTGATATAATATGGGGAAATGCATAAGAAGAAGCATTAGCTGGGTTGAAAAATCTATTCCTAGAAGACGAAGACATGGATTGCAGTGCAATAATTGAGGAGGAGGAGGAAGAAGAAGTACTCACTATTCAGACTATGGAGAAGGGAGTTGTTCTCAGGAACTGGACTGCCACACCATCCCGAGCCTGCCGAGTCCTTGGGTATCTTTGCAATCAGCCTAATTTTATTTCTATAGCCATGCTAGGAATCTAAAATATTTTCAGTAATTTTGTTTTAAAGAGTCACTTGTTCCAAATGAACGCTCGATTAATCGAGCCTTACTTGTTTTGAATGTATTCAGTTTTAATCAATGCATTGCTATTTATTATTCATTATTATCTTCCACATTTTTCTTTCTACAGCCTTATTATTACTTTTCCTGATGAACTGATGATTGTGACATGCAATGAGACAACGCAATATAAGGATAGTGACTCGGAGGAAGAAGATGAAATACCTGAGGAGGTTGTCAGAGAGGTTGAGAACTTTGAGAATAAGCCTAAGTCCAACCTGGACGAAACCGAAACAGTAAATTTGGGAGACGCCAAAACCGTCAAAGAGACTCGCATAAGTATTCACTTATCACCGCTAGAGAAAGATGAGTACGTCCACTGCTTGAAGGAGTATGAGGATATCTATACGTAGTCATATGATGGCATGACCGGTTTGAGAACATCTATAGTGGATCACAAGTGAGGAAGTTACTCAGAAAATCCAAAGTTCTCAGACCGGTTTGAGTATATCCAATGTGCCCGCCAGTGAAGCAGAAACTCAGAAAATTAAAACCAAATATGAGCCTAAAAATCAAGGAGGAAGTTACTAAGCAAATCAAATCCAAAGTTCTCAGATTAGTTGAGTACCCAACCTGGTTAGCCAACATTGTACCAGTTTCAAAGAAAGATGGGAAAGTCAGAGTATGTGTTGACCGTCGAGAATTAAACAGAGCAAGTCCCAAAGACGACTTTCCACTGCCAAATATACACATCCTGATCGACAATTATGCTAAGCCTGAACTCTAATCCTTTGTAGATTGCTTCTCGGGTTATCACTGGATCTGGATGGATGAAGAAAACGTAGAGAAAATAGCTTTTATTACACTATTTGGAGCTATACTGCTATAAGATTATACCATTCAGTATAAAGAATGTTGGGGATACTTACATGAGGGCCATGGCAACCATCTTCCATGATATGATACACAAAGAAATAGAGGTATATGTGGACGATGTCATCATCAAATCCAAGAGGGCCGTAGATCACATAGCGGACTTGAGGAAGTTTTTTGACAGGTTAAAGAGATACAACTTAAAATTGAACCCCGCAAAATGTGCATTCGGGGTTCCCGCAGTAAAGTTACTAGGATTCATTGTCTGTCCCCAAGGGATCGAGCTAGACCCGTCCAAAGTTAGGGCTATTCAAGAGTTACCGCCACCTAGGAGAAAAAAGGACGTGATGAGCTTCCTAGGACGCCTCAACTATAACAGTCGCTTCATAGCGCAGTCAACAGTTATATGCGAACCCATATTCAATATGTTGAGTAAAGATGCAGAAACAAGTTGGACCGAAGATTGTTAGAAAGCTTTCGACAAAATCAAGGAGTACATGTCCACACCACTAGTATTGATCCCGCCAGAGCCAGGTCGACCTTTGCTACTCTATCTATCTATATTAGATGGAGCCTTCAGGTACGTTTTGGGACAATAAGACGATACAGGGAGAAAGGAGCAAGCCATATACTACTTGAGTAAAAAATTCACACCTTATGAAGCACGATACTCCCTGTTAGAACGCACCTATTGTGCTTTGAACTGGACAGCTTAGAAAGTAAGGCATTACTTCTGTGCCTACACCATGTACCTTATATCCAGGATGGACCCCCTGAAGTACATATTTCAGAAACCCATATCGATTGGAAAGTTAACCAAGTGGCAAATACTGTTAAGTGAGCTCAATATTGTCTGTGTAACTCAGAAGGCGGTCACAGGACAAGCATTGGCAAATCATCTTGCTGAAAATCCTGTGGGAGGGGACTATAAACCTTTGAAAATTTATTTTCCCCGATAAAGAAGTGTCATTCATAGGAGAGGACATTACCGAAGCATATGACGATTGGAGGATGTTCTTCGATGGAGCTGCAAATTTCAAAGGAATGGGCATTGGAGCAGTTTTGGTATCAGAAATGGGTCAACACTACCCTGTATCCGCAAATCTTAGATTTCCATGCACTAAAAACATGGCAAAATATAAAGCCTGCATACCAGGACTCAACATGGCAATCGACAAGAATATTCAGGATTTGCTGGTAATCGGTGATTCAGATTTGCTTGTGCACCAAGTACAAGGAGAATGGGCCACCAAAAATTCCAAGATATTGCCATATATGTACCATGTGCAGGAATTGAGAAAAAGGTTCACGAAGATAGAGTTTTGGCATATGCCCAAAATTCAAAATGAGTTTGCCGATGCATTAGCCATTTTGTCATCCATGATACAGCATCCAGACAAGAATTTTATTGATCCAATCCCAGTGAGAACTCAGAATCAGCTAGCATATTGTGCTCATGTTGAAGAAGAAACGGACAGGAAACCTTTATTTCACGATATCAAGAAATATTTGGCGAAAGGAGAATACCTGGAGCATGAGAACCATACTCAGAAATGCACACTCCAGAGATTGTTCAATCACTTATTCCACAATGGAGGAAACTTGTATAGAAGAACTCCTAATTTGAGAATGCTAAGATGTGTCGACGCAAAAGAGGCTTCTAAGCTACTTGAGTAGATACATGTTGGGACCTGCGGCCCGCATATGAATGGTTTTGTCTTGACCAAGAAGATACTTAGGGCCAATTATTTTTGGATGACCATGGAGATTGATTGCATCCAGTATGTCCGAAAATGCTAGAAATGTCAAGTGCATGCCGATATGATAAAAGTGCTGCCAAATGAGATCAATGCAAGAAGCTCACATTGGCCATTCGCCGCCCGGGGAATGGATGTCATCGATCCGATTGTGCCCACTTCTTCAAATGGGCACAGGTTTATTCTACTAGCCATTGACTACTTCACAAAATGGGTAGAGGCTGCCTCCTACAAATTTGTAACCAAGAAAGTCATCGTAGACTTTGTCAAGGATCGTATTGTTTGCCGATTCGAAGTTCCCGAGTCCATTGTCACTGATAATGCCGTCAATGTCAACAGTGATCTAATGAAAGCCATGTGTGAAACTTTCAAAATCAAGAACAAGAACTCCACAGTGTACAGACCTCAGATGAATGGAGCTATATAGTGAGAAAGATGGTAGAAAATCACAAGCAATGGCACAAAAAGCTTCCATTCGCTTTATTGGGATATCGCACCACAATCTGCACATCAATCGGGGCAACTCCTTACTTACTGGTTTATGGTATTGAAGTTGTTATTCCTGTTGAAGTGGAGATTCCTTCTCTGAGAATCATACAAGAAGCTGAGCTCAGTGATGCCGAATGGATAAGGAGCCACTATGAGCAATTGGCCCTTATAGTTGGAAAAAGAATGAACGTGGTATGTCATGATCAGCTTTATAAGAACAAAATGTTCAGAGCTTTCAACAAAAGGGTCAAACCAAGACAGTTTGCACCAAGACAGCTGGTTCTGAAGAAGATCTTCCCATATCAAGATGAAGCCAAAGGGAAATTCTCTCCAACTAGCAAGGTCTATACATGGTTCACAGGCTAACGGGCACTCATACTTGCAGAAATGGACGGAGAAGTCTGGCCAAAACCAATCAACTCATACGCAGTCAAGAGATACTATGTTTAGACTGTTTACATTTTCTTCATTTGATGTAATTGAACTACACTTCACCTGATTCCCATTTAAGAGGGGATACGTAGGTAGCCCTGTGGGTTCGGTCATATCATAATAGAATTTTCATTTCCCACCAGAACCTGAAACTGGGGTAGACTTTTGAGAAGGACGCCCAAAATTCTAGGACAAGTCCAGTCGACGCCATCACATGCTAGAAAGTCAGAAATTGGTTAAGAAACCAGGGGAAAATTTTGATAAGGATTCTCAAAATTCTGAAGAAGGTTTAATAAGTTTCGTCAGTCGCAAATGGACGAAGGATCATCTACCAAGCTGGGGCAGAATTTTGAGAAGGACCCTCAAAATTCTAGCACAAGAAAGCTGCAATGTCTCAAAAATATGTTACAGTCACTAGTTCATCTATATTACTTGATATTCCACTATGTTTTCTAAAATAACTCTATTTTAATCAATAATTGCATACTTTTGAAATACTCTATTTTTCTAACAGCCAGGTGTTACCCAGGGAAACTCAAACAAGGCCTCCAGAATGGAGGAGCAGAGCCAGCAAACGAAGGCACGAACCAACCTCCCCTTATAAAACTTACAATTTTTCTGAGAGCAGACACATCTGACGTAACAACAGCATTCACAAATATATACACGCAGCAAAATCACTGTCAATCGGGCCACCAGACACTGAATATATCTCCAGCTAAGAAATATTTTATTCTTATTGGCTACTCGTTCTTTTCATGGGACTAAGCCATGTACCGCATCTTGCATGAGGCTAAGCCTTGCCTCCATACCTGAATAAGGCTAAGCACTGCCTTCTCTCTGCATAAGGCTAAGCCCTGCCTTCTTTTTGCATAAGGCTACGCATTGCCTTCTTTTTGCATGAGACTAAGCCCTGTCTCCATCTTGCATGAGGCTAAGCCCTGCCTCCATATTTGCATAAGTCTAAGCACTCCCTTCTCTTTGCATAAGACTAAGCCATGTCTCCATCTTGTATGAGGCTAAGCCCTGCATCCATATTTTCATAAGGCTAAGCCTTGCCTCCATACCTGAATATGGCTAAGCACTGCCTTCTCTCTGCATGAGGCTAAGCCCTGCCTTCTTTTTGCATAAGGCTAAGCACTGCCTTCTCTTTGCATGAGACTAAGCCCTTTCTCCATCTTGCATGAGGATAAGCCCTGCCTCCATTTTTCATAAGGCTAAGCACTTCCTTCTCTTTGCATGAGAATAAGTCTTGTCTCCATCTTGCATGAGGCTAAGCCCTGCCTCTATTTTTCATAAGGCTAAGCACTACCTTCTCTTTGCATGAGACTAAGCCCTGTCTCCATCTTGCATGAGGCTAAGCCCTGCCTCTTTTTTGCAAAAGGCTAAGCACTGCCTTCTCTTTGCATGAGACTAAGCCCTGTCTCCGTCTGCATAAGGCTAAGCCCTGCCTTCATATTTGCATATGGCTAAGCACTGCCTTCTCTTTGCATGAGACTAAGCCCTATCTCCATCTGCATAAGGGTAAGCACTGCCTTCTCATGGGACTAAGCATTGTTCCTCCTTGCATAAATGTTGCTTTATTCCGGCACTATCTATTAGATCCTTTTTCGGGCTAAGCTCTGCCCTCAACCTCATAAGACTAAGCCTTGTCTTGTTGATTTTATCATCATATTATTACATCTCATGGGCTGAAATATCACCAACTTGTCCAAAGGCATTATTGTTTAAAGGCAGCATCCTCATAGCCAGAAGACACCATAACATGGCCTGAGGATCTCTCAAAATTTCACATCATTATTCAAAGGCTTCATGGTTCAGAGGCACTATTTTCATGGTCCGACAACATCATTTCATGGCCTACGAATTTCTTATTTCATAACTCATGGCCCAGGACATCATAGTCTAAGGACGTCATCCACACCATCTAAGGGCAATCTTTCATGGTCCAAAGGGAATTTGCATCATATTTAAATTTTTTCAGTAATCAACATACTTGCATGCATCAGGTTTTGAGTTCGTATGTGATCTCGGAGGTAACCATTTTTCAAACATGAGCAACATTCGCTCCAATTTCCGCTTATACCATTTCCATTTCACGATTCATAACCGATTCTCATCAGTTACCCATTCTACCTCGTGATATCCGTTACACTCCAGACCCATAATCATAACTCTATCCGACATCAACTTTCACAAAAGAACCTTTGCTGAAACCAGTTGCCATTCTTATAGCAACCCCATCGGCTTCATTCACCGCTAAACATCCCAATCGGTCAAAATTGTCCATCATTTCTTTACCCGAAAACACTTTCATCTTTTCCGGGTAAAGAGGGGCAGCAGTTGATACCCAAGTTTTCCCTATAATGTATTCAAAAATGCGTATATACCTCAAAACTATGCATTAGCATCAATGGATAATTTTTCATAATTTGTATACTTTTAAATTAATTTATTCTAGTGTCTTATTTACATAAATAATTACAAATTGCATCGCAAATGGCTTTATAGCATTGCATGACTTAATATTTCTATTTATAGTTATATTAAGTTCAAACAATTTCACAAACAACCAGATTTACACCTTTTGGTTAGAATTGCACTAATTTTGCAATTCTAGACCATGTATACATCACTGCATTATTTTACTAGAAATTGATCCATTATATTTTTAAAATATTGAATAATTATTTTAAAGCAATTCAATGCATAAAAATATTTTTTCTTATTGATAATTATTTTATAAAATATTTTTTATCAAGTATTTGGGTATTTAATAAATAGCCTTTTTAATTTCTCTAATTTTAAGACCTAAACCTTAAATACCAGCCCAAACCCCTTAATAATACTAGACCAATTCACCCTAAGCCCAATCTGCACCTACTTGACCCAAACTCCCATCAAATCATGGTCGTTGATCCTTTAGATCAACGGTCCACATTAAAACTTACCTAATTAACCTAGAACGACCCCCCCCCCCCACAAACCTCTTATTCACTCCCTTACACATCGTCCTCATATCCTAACCTCTCCCATTATCTCTCGATCTACCCCTAACCCTAACCGCCATCACCGGCGAAGAGCTCCTATCTATGGAGATTCTAAGTATTCTCCGACCATTACCAATCGTGTACGCTCCCTGGTTGCTTCATTTCATGGATCCTTAGAAGAATATCAGGGAGATTCGACCTAGTTCTTGCCTGAAACTTGTTTAATGGTCTATCTAGGGCTGTTCTCGTTTGTGAGTACAAATTTCCTCCTGCTTTAGTTTGAATCTATAGGTTTTGACTGAGTTTCTTTATCTCTACTAGTTTGAAAATCCTAGTTTTGCAACTACTCGAATCCGTTCTGATCTTTGTATATCTCAAACAATTCGAGTATTTTCTGGTGTTTTCCTTTGAAAATCCTTTGTTTAGTTAACTGTTTCGATTTTATTCACTATTTCTGAAATTAGGTTTCTTCCCAGACTTCTCTTCAAAAGGTTTTTTTTTTACTTTCAAATTTTTAATCTAGTCATCTCTTTACATGTTTGGTTTCGTATGTATGCTCAAACCCTAGATGTTTCTGATGGTAACACTGATCTCTTCTATTATATTTGTTTCTGTGAACTAGTCATATTAACTGACTCTATTTAGGGATTTGAGTGATTTTCCTGTTAAATCCAGTATTCTTTGGGATTTTGTTGCTTAATTGATTTCTAATATGGGAATTTGAATAATTCTTTCTTGATTAAAATCAATATTTTTTCGGAATTTTTACTTGTTTCTGTATTGTGACTAATTACACTTGCCTTAATTAATTATCAGTAGTTTGAGAATTTGATGGACTTCTTATATGGTATGGTGTTGATTTATCACCTTATTTGAGTCCCAGTTCTGACTGTTAACTGACTATTCCCAATTAAAGGGGCCTTTTCCGGGTTTCTCAATTGGAATTGATTCCGTAATTGGTTGATTGCTTCTAATTGATTGAATTGTGACTATCTTTACCTTATTTGTTTCGCTCCCTAAAGTTCTAGATATACATTCTCATTCTGCCTCTCAGCACAGGAACACACTGTTTAGAATACACACATATACATTCAAACCCTCACTTCTTTCTTTGCTACTTGTGCCAATTGTTGGTCTAGTCGGCTGAAAAAAATGGCTAGATAGTGGAATTGCAGATGATATTACATTCTGCATTTTCTTCTTTAACTGGTGTGTCTCTAGTTAAACTTTAAAACGTAACTGTATATGTTCCATGTCTGTACATCCATGCTTGATCCTGTACTAGTTATGCAATTTGTTTCTCTGTTTGCTGTTATTAAGCATGTCTAAATTCTGCCTTATGTGTAATAAGCATGTCTGACTTCACTTAGTTCTTTGATACTTGTCCAACATATTTACTTAGTTCCTTTACCCTCTTTTACTGGTATGACCATGTAGTTACTTAGTCTTCTAGTGCATTTGATTGGCCTTAATTGTATGTCAAATTTTGTTCAACAGACTCTTGTCTTCAATATGATCCTGCTTCATTCTTTCTCTATATTTTAACTGTCTATTACCATGACTAATTTTATCAGTAGAATCCTAGTTGTTCTGTACATTTTTTGTATCAAATGTTTCCCTGTTAATGTGGTTTCAATCCTATATGTCCCAATCCTCTTTACCCCCTGTTTGTAAGTCTGCTTGTTAAGTAAATCTGGGTATTTTATGATTATTTGGGTTGTTTGCTGAGTATGATTTTCCTAAAAAAAATGATTTCAAAAACTGTTGCTCCTACTCATAGTATTCTTCTCAAAATTGGTCACTCCTAGCATCTTTAAAACTATTCTCCATTTTTGAAATCTTTTCTCTACACTATTTTACCAAATCTTCCAAAACTGTGTCAAGCACTCTACTCTTAGACTATTAAGTTTTTCCCCCTGGTGTGTGTACTGCTTAGGGATCTTTGAGATCTCTCTGAACTCTGGCATACTAGGGAATGACCCTTCCACACTGCATCAATCCTATTTGAGAAAGGTCTTGGTGTGAGCATTTCCTGGGATCCATGAGATCCTTAGGGAACTCTGACACACCAAGACACGCTATTGACTATGAGATCTTTGGCTTCTGAGACTGTATTGAAGGCATGGCATCCCCAGGTTTACTTTGGTCCTAACTTAGGCTCTCTATAGCATAGTTTCATTTACTTATGTAATTCATTTGATCCTAGTCTGTAATGATGTTATTTGTAAACAGATATTGGGGTAATTAGTAAAAAGGGAAGGGTTTATATATGATTTTTGTGGGGAAACCCGATAGAAATCATGTTTTAGGTTTACACTATGTTTGCACTCTGCAATAGATATCATGCCACTACATTTGCTATGCCTATTTGTATTAAAAACCATGCCATAAACATGTGCATTAGATATCCTGCCTTAGGATAATCATGTTTACTGCTTTGCATATTAGGAAACATGTTATAGCCAACATTTTATTTCTGATTCTGCCTAATGTCATAATCACCTAGGAACTCTATAATTAAACTAATGATGTGATCATGCTTAATAAGACGACCATATTTCTCTGTGCATTAGAAATCCTGATTTAGGACTCTGTTTGCATCAGCTCTAAATCATGTATATGTCATTTAAATGAATAACTGTCTTTGACAAAGGGTTTTAAAATATTCCAACACGTAGATATGATGTTCTAGTATAAACCTGCATGAAATCAGTTTTATAACATCAATCGCTTTGATCAGCATGACTATAGGACTAAATAACTTCGAGTTATTTAATTAGTTCCCAGATTATAACTGAATACAGGCCCATGCTTAGGCAAGACTTAGGCAATTAAACAATTATGAAATCAGGTTTTGTTTATGTGTGAAATTGTCCAGGTTTAACATGCTTCAAAATTAGTAGGCAAACTGATTAGGATTCTACCACTCCGCCTTAGAACAAAAACTGCATATTCTGTGTTTATGATGTTCATCTAGATATCTTGTTCTAGGGCCTTCTGAATTTCTTTAAAATCGGTTGTTTGAGACGTGCTACGTATTTGTTTATGTATAGACATAAACATGAGCCCCTAATTGCTTCTCTATTTGATAGTCATATATATTCTTTGTTGTTTCTTAGATTTTACCTTTTAAATACCTAGTAATGTCTAGAACTGCCTATGTGTAGAGGTCCTAAACACCTCCGGGACCACAAGGAAAGGACGGGTAAAGTACACTTAGAGTTCGTTAATTAAACTCGCTTATATAATCAGTAAGGGGAGGGTAATGGGTAGTAAAAGGATATGATGACCTTTGCGCTAATGCCATGTGTAACCCCTCTATTTGAGGAAGGCTTACCGGGTATTGTACAGATGTGATCCTATAGTCTAACCAACTTAGGACTTCCTTTCCTTAATTTATGTATGCTCGGACTGTTCAAACTTCCTTAATTTATGTATGCTCGGACTGCTCAAATTTCTTTAATTTAAGTATGTATGCTTATACTGTCTAAATTTACATATGTGTGCTTGGACCATCTAAACTTCCTTGACTATATATGTGTGCTTAGACTGTGTAAATTACCCTTATTTGCAAATATGTGCTTAGACTGCTTACTTGTCAAATGACTAATTCACATAACTAAGTTCAGACGGGACCTACCCTTGTGGACCGCGAGGGGTGCCTAACACCTTCCCCTCTAGGTGCCCTAACACACCATAATCTGTTAGGTGGTGAATCTTCAAATACCCAATTCTCAAAAGGAAACGAGTTGTTCCCCTATGAATGTCAAAATCGGAGTCCGCAAAGGAAAAGGGGGAGCGACAATGTCATATGTATAAGTCAGTATATGATGTTAGGTTATCCTATGTCGATTATTCCCTCATGCTTTTTTCTAGTCATCTCATGACAACCTTTTTGGTTCATTTACCTATGATAACATGATATGAAAGATACGTTATGCTGGTACTCAGTTGAGTAAGGCATTGGGTGCACGTCGCAGCCCATTGGTTTGGGTCGTGACAATCGGTTGTTGGTATAGCAGGGGCAACTCTGGGATGTCCTCGTCCCCTACCTCGGGTTGGTGCCCTCCCCCGGCCTCTACCTCTGCCTCTAGCAATAGGGGGAGCAGCTCCTCCTGGGTCCGGAACATCTGTCGTGCACATTCTCACCATCTGTGAGAGAATAAGAGAAAGAATCATAGTATACCATCAAATGCATGATAGGAGATGAATAAAGAGTAGTTTCCTAACACCTTATAGACTCTCGAAGATAAGTACAGACGTCTACGCACCGATCCGTAAGGCTCTATTAGGTCTGTCCATAACTTGTGAGACCTACGTGAACCTAGTACTGTGATACCATATTGTCACGACCCAAATTCTTATATTGGCCGTGATGCACCCAGCACCGCTGCTAGGCAAGACGACAGTGAACTAACCATGGTTTCTCTTTTAATAAATTTCCATGTAATTAAACTTCCTTTAATTTAAAAGATTTAAGAAATGACAAATTAAAAATATTAAAATGAAAGCAACTGAGTGCAATCATAATCATAGAAATAAATCCAAAATCATAAGTCTACTAGTGTGTGCCAAGACCTGGCATCATAAGTGTATGAGCATTCCAGTTGAATATACAACAGAATACTTGTTTACTGTCTGAAGTAAAATAGATAGAAAAGTACAAACAAAAGAAAGACTCTGACTGCTGCAGAACGGCTTAGAAGGCGGCTCACCGTGAAGTCTTGAAGTGGTAATCAAGTGTGTGCGCCGGACTGATATTCAGATGTACCTTCCTCATATACTGCACATTTAAGTATACAAGTGTAGCGTGAGTACATAAATAACATGTACCCAATAAGTAGCTAGTCTAACCTTGAAGAAGTAGTGATAAGGGATCGACCTCGACACTTACTATGGCCAACAATATAATAATGTAAAATTCTAATTAAACATGATAGATATAAATGACAATAGAACTCAGAGTAAGAAATAAATAAGCAATCCTTTCACCCTTAGTAAGACCCGAATCATTTCCCTCTTTTAAACATGTAATTTCTTAAGCCAATAAGTTAATATCAAATATAAAGGGACTTCCAGTATTATTATTACACACAAATTGTGCCGAGGACGTACAGATCGATCAAAATATACATATACATAAATTTTATGCACTACCGAGGGTCGAACAACACAAACCACAGATGCATCTATTAACCTGCTGAGGCGAACGGCCCGCTCCCTTGAGAGTAGTAGAAAAGTTACCCCGCTCGCGGAATATACTTGTGACGTGGTTAAATATAAATTTCTCAAGTTATCATAACATCCCTCAATCCTTTTCAAAATGAAGAAATTCAACTTGAAACTTTTAAAATCTGAAAATCCTCAACCCCAGCTCTATTCAAGACAATTAACAAACATAATCAAATAACGGGATCCGCAAAGCATGGTGTAAACCTAAAACTACCCGGACATAAGCATGAATAGTAGCTATGTATGGACTCTCATCGCCTCGTGCATACGTAGACCCCACAAATAGAAGCACATATTAATTATGTTTAGCTATGGGGTTTATTCCCTCTTACAAGGTTAGAAAAGAGACTTACCTCGCCTCAAAGCCTACTTTCCAGTCAAAAATTATACCCAAACCCTCAACTCGGTGCCAAATGACTCGAAACTAGGCAAATATTATATAAAATAATCAATACATGTTTAAAAGTTCATATCTTAACTATCAAAGTGATTTCCCAAGCCTATTTGAAGAATCCCTAAAATTCACCCTGGGCCCACGTGCCCGGATTTTGAAAATTTTCGAAAATTTGTTACCCATAACCTCATGAACTCAAATATATGATTTTTGCTAAATTCCATAACAAATTTCGGGGTCAAATTTCATTTTTGTCAGAAACCTAAATTTTCACCTACACCCATGATTTTCACTAATTTACATATTATAATCTACCCGTAAACTATGTATTTAGCACACATTGTACAGAAATTACTTACCTCAAAGTCCTAAGTGAAATCTCTTCTCTATGAGCTCCAAGAATCGCCCAACAATAAAAGAAAATGCGCCAAAATAGCCTAAGTCCCGTTTCAAAAACCATACTACCTCTAGCGATTCCGCACCTCCGAAGCCCTTCCCGAACCTGCGGAAAAATCCTCGCAGGTGCGCATTTCCCGTACCTGGACAAGTTTCGCACCTACGGACCAAAAGGACCGCTTCTATGCGCCTTCCGCCCATGTGACCATTGTTCTTGAAC
The DNA here is from genome assembly GCA_026770625.1 of Nicotiana glauca. Lineage (NCBI taxonomy): Eukaryota > Viridiplantae > Streptophyta > Magnoliopsida > Solanales > Solanaceae > Nicotiana > Nicotiana glauca. The sequence continues at coordinate 76,345 of MU766507.1, forward strand.
ATGCGCTCACGCAGGTGCGCCAAAACTTCCGTACCTGCGGATGGCGGACTGCCCTCATTAGTTCGCTTTTGCGGCTCGTGGCTAGCACCTGCGGCTGACCCAACACATCTGCGATTATGAAAGAAGTTGGGAGCTTCAGCTGTTTCTCCCAAGATCTAACTTGGTCCGAGCCTCGTGGGATTAGCACCTGGGGCTAGGGCTGTGCATAATTTGGTAAATACCGAATTACCGTACCGAAACTGAAAATTTTGATATTTGGTATACGGTATTTTGGTATTTGGTATGGTATTGGGTTTAAGTTTTTTAAAATATTGGTATTAGGTATGGTATTTGATTTTTTAAAATAAAATACCGAAATACTGATATTGTACCAAAATATATATTATATTACACAAAACATATATTATCAATTATAAAAAATATAAAAAATCTAAAATTTCACTTTCCTTTATTCTCTAAGTTCATCAATTAACTTTAAACAAGTAACAAGACATTTTTAATGATCAAATATTCTTTTAAGTATAATTTTTTCTATTTGGGTCGATATTTGCTAGTTTTGGACAAAAAATTTGTAAACAAACATTTTCAGTTTTGTATTTTTGAGTACTTTAATTAAGAATATTAGAGTCTATGGCTCTATGCACTAGTTAGTATTCAAACCGAATAAATCAAAGTTACCGAACCGAATAAACCGAAACGGAAAGGAGAAAAACTAAACCATATCGAGTTTAATTAGGTATGGTATTGTTATAGGATTTTAAGAAACCGAATATCGAAAATATTGAACCAAAATGTCTAACTATCGTATCGTACCGACCGACGAACAACCCTACTTGGGGCCCCCGAGGCCCCGCCCAAACATACCAACAAGTTTAGAATCATAAAGTGGACTCGCTCAAACTCTAGGAATGCACCAAACAACATTAAAACTAAGAACCACACCCCAAACCAGTTGAATAAAAAATATGAACTTGAAGTTCTTCAATTTACTCCCATGCGCCGAAACGTACTTAAACTACTCGGTATGACACCAAATTTTACGTACAAGTCTTAAATGACATTACAGAACTATTTTCGGTCTCGGAATCTTGTTTAGACCTCGATATCACCAAAACTTACTCCAAACAAAATTTAAAGAACTTCAAAAACCTTCAAAGAACCAACTTTCACTATTAGGTGCCAAAATGCTCCCGGGTCATCCAAAGCCCGATCCGAACATACTCCCAAGTCCAAAATCATCATACGAACCTATTGAAACAGTCAAATGCTGATTCTAAGGTCGTTTACTCAAAATATTGACTGAAGTCAAACTTAGCCTTTTAAGGCCAACTTAAGGAACCAAGTGTTCCGATTTCAACCGAATTCACCATCCCGCAAATCATAAAACTGTAAAAGCACATACGAGAAGTCTTATTTAGGGGAACTGATTTCTAGAATGCAAAACGACAGATCGGGTCATTACAAAGATACAACTATATAATATATTTTTTAAGAAAATAATACAAAATATGAGATGTGTCATGTCATTATCCCAAAATTCAACAATAAAGACAATAAAATCATGTAATATAAATATTGCTAATTAAAAAGTCATAATAAAACTAAACATTCTAAAATTACAAAGTCATGCTAAAATAAGTGGACTAATAAGGGAGTATTGATCACATGACTAAACGCTAAAGAAAAAAATAAAATATCACGGCCCGAATTTCTCACCCTCGGGAGTCGTGATGGCGCCTACTCGTAGAAACTAGGTAAGCCACGAAATTGTAAATTCTTAACTCTTGTATTTTAATCCTTTTTATAAATCATATCAATAAGTGATAAACATATAAATAACAGCGGACAATTAGATTAAAGTAGTAGACTTAGACAAAATAAATCAAACAATATGGAAATCAACATATGCGTCTACCCAGAAACTGGTGTCACGACATTCACAGACTGTCTATGATTACCACAAATAAGTGTTTGAAAGAAAAGAGCTTAGTCTGTCTCGAGTACAAATGATAATAGAACATAAAAACTGATAGAAGAGATGTCGAGCCTGGGGACGCCAGCAGGGCTACCTCGGAGTCTCGGTGGACTGAAGGTTGGCTCCTCTACTGCTGCTGACCAAGTGCTACTCTGGTACCTGCACAAAGTGCAGAGTGTAGTATCAGCACAACCGACCCCATGTGCTGGTAAGTGCCTGGTCTAGCCCCGACGAGGTAGTAACGAGGCTAGGACTAGACTTCAGATAAATCGGTGCAGTTATATATATGTATACAGCAGAAAGATAGACAAAAATAAATAATTAAAATCGGGGAGGGGAAAACATGCCCGGGGAATATCAGGTAAGACATAATCTCAAGAGAATAATAAGGAAATCAACAATTTAACTCTAACACGGATAAGGAGAAATAAAGGAAGATTTAACTTTCAATACATATCTCGTTGCAGGCATGCAACCCGATGCCATTTCTCATAACTCGTGGTAGGCGTACCACCCGCTCCCATTTCATCAATAACTTGTGGTAGGCATACAACCCCCTCCCATTTCATCAATAACTTGTGGTAGGCATACAACCCCCTCCCATTTCATCAATAACTTGTGGTAGGCATACCACCCGCTCCCACTTCAATCCAACACAATATCATAATAAAATCCCGGCAAGGGAACAAAAGCAACATAATAATTTCCCGGCAAGGGAACAATAATATCAAATCAACCATCCCAGCAAGGGAGAATTAGCTATAACCAATCCTAGCTCAACTCCTACTCAGTTCAATCAGTACCAAAATTAAATCATAAATAAAATCCACGAGGATAAGCCAAATCTTTACTAAATACCACGAATCAACAATTAGAGCATCCGTAGTGACATTTAAGAACACAATATGTGTCAATTTAAGACTCACAGTCATGCTCGACACTAGCATATAGATACTCATCATCATGCCTATACGTCTTACTCAATAAGAAGCAATTAATAGATGGGACACAACTCCTAATCCCTAAAGCTAAGGTTAGATCAGACACTTACCTAGATGCCCTGAACACAACTCAAGTCTCAATTATAGTTTTACCCCATGATTCCACCACCAACATGCTTGAATCTAGTAACAAGTTACTTAATTACATCAACAAAATGCTAAATGAATTAACCCCAATGCATGAAATTGAGTTTTCCAAAGTTTTACCCGAAAATAAAATATTGCCCCCCGGGCCCACGTGGTCAAAACCCGAGATTCGAACCAAAACCCGATTACCCATTTCCCCCACGAACTCAAATATATAATTTGTTTAAAAATCAGTCCTCAAATTGAGGTCCAAATCCCCATTTTTTGAAAAACCTAGGTTCTACCCAAAACACCCAATTTCCCCCATGAAAATCCTTGATTTTTTAAGTTGAAATCATGTTAAAAGATGATAAGAATTGAAGAAAGTTGGTTTAAAATGACTTACAATTGATTTGAAGAAGAAATGATTGTTGAAAAATTGCCTAAGTGTGTTTGTGTTTGAGAAAATATGAAAAATGGGGTTTAAAATCGGCTAAGTATAAAATTACAGGTCTAAGATGTGGAAATTGCAAACAGGGGTTTGCAATTGTGAACCCCGACCTCTACAGATGTGGGAAATATGAAACAGGGTTCGCAAATGAAATTCTCGGACTTTCGCAATTGCGATGAAAGACGTCGCATTTGCGAACCAATTGGTCGCATTTGCGATCAGGCCTGCCCAGTTCCCATTTTCGCATTTGCGAGACTGGCTTCGCAATTGCGAAGCCTGCAGAATAGAAATACCAGCTATTTTTCAAAGTTCAAAAATACACCTGTGGCCTATCCAAAACTCACCCGAGCCCTCGGGGCTCCAAACCAAATATACACACAACCTCAAAAACATCATACGGACTTATCTGTGCCATCAAATCACCGAAACAACATCATATACATCGAATCAAACCTCAAAATCCATGAATTCTTTCAAACTTCTTAAAACATCAATTTTCCATTTAAAGTCCGAATCACATAACACGACATCCGCTTTCAACCAAATTTTATAGAAATGACTTAAACCATATATGAGACCTGTACCGGGCACCGGAACCAAAATAAGGGCCCGATACCATTGTGTTCTAATCAGATTTCATTTCAGATTTCCTTAAACAATTTTAGAAAACAATTTTTACTTAAAAATTCATTTCTCGGGCTTAGGATCTCGGAATTCGATTCCGGGCATATGCCCAACCCCCGTATTTTTCTACGGACCCTCCGGGGCCGTCAAATCATGGGTCTGGGTCCGGGTCCGTTTACCCAAAATGACCGAAGTCAAATTAATTCATTTTATAACCAAAAGAAAAATTCCATTTTTCACAGATTTTCATATTTAAACTTTCTGGCTATGCGCTCAGACTGTGCACGTAAGTCGAGGTGACTCTAAATGAGGTTTTCAAAGCCTCGGAGTCATAGATTTTAATTACAAGCAAGTGATGACCCTTTTGGGCCATCACATTCTCCACCTCCAAAACAACCGTTCATCCTTAAACGGACAGAAGAAGGAAGTACCTGAGTGAGGGAAAAGATGGGGATAACGGCTCCGCATATCAAACTCGGACTCCTAGTTCGATGCCTCAGAAGGCTGACCTCTCCACTAAACATGAACAGAAGGAAAACTTTTCAACCTCAACTGACGAACCTACCAGTCTAGAATAGCTACCTACTCCTCCTCATAAGACAAGTCCTTGTCCAACTGGACAGTGCTAAAATCTAACACGTGGGCTGGATCACCGTGATACCTCTGAAGCATGGACACATGAAATACTGGATAAATGGCTGATAAGCTCGGCGCCAATGTAAGTCTATAAGCCACCTCTCGCACTCGATCAAGAATCTCAAATGGACCAATAAACCTAGGGCTAAGCTTCCCCTTCTTCCCAAATCTCATCACGCCCTCCATAGGCGACACTCAGAGCAATACCCGATCACCGACCATAAAAGCCACATTTCGAACCTTGCGGTCCGTATAACTCTTCTGCCTGGACTAAGCTGTATGAAGCCTATCTTGAATGATCCTGACCTTCTCCAAGGCCTCCTTAACTAGGTCCGTACCCAACAACTGAGCCTCTTCTGGCTCAAACCATCCAACAGGAGATTGACACCGCCTACCATATAAAGCCTCATAAGAAGCCATCTAGATACCCGGTTGGTAGCTGTTGTTGAGGGCAAACTCTACCAAAGGCAAAAACTAATCCCACGAGCCTCCTAAGTCAATGACACAAGCTCGGAGCATATCCTCCAAAATCTGAATAGTCCACTCGGACTGCCCGTCTGTCTGGGGATGAAATGTTATGCTCAACTCAACCCGCGTGCCCACCTCTCGCTGAACTGCTCTCCAAAAATGCAAGGTAAATTACGTACCCCAGTCCGAAATGATAGATACGGGAACACCATGAAGGCGAACAATCTCCCGAATATAGATCTCAGCTAACCTTTCAGAAGAATAGGAGACTGCCACAGGAATGAAATATACTGACTTGGTCAGCCTATCAATAATGACCCATACTATGTTGAACTTCTTCCGAGTCTGCGGGAGTTCAATAACGAAGTCCATAGTGATCCACTCCTACTTCCACTCGGCAAGCTCAATCCTATAAAATAAACCACCAGGCCTCTAATGCTCGTACTTAACCTGCTGAAAATTCAAACACCGAGCCACATATGCAACGATATCCGTCTTCATTCTACGACACCAATAATGCTGCCGCAAATCCTGATACATCTTTGCGGCGCCCGAATGAATAGAGTACCGGGAGCTATAGGCCACCTCTAAAATCAACTCTCGGAGCATATCCACATTAGGCATACATACGCAAACCTGCAATCTCAAAACTCCATCATCATCTAAGGTAACCTGTCAGGCACCTCTGTGCTGCACTGTGTCTTTAAGGACACAAAAATAGGGATCATCATACTGCCAATCATGGATATGCTCCAATAATAAAGAACGAGCGACCGTGCAACCTAACATACGGCTGGAGTCAGAAACATCCAGTCTTACGAACTCATTGGCTAAATACTGAACATCCAAAGCAAGCGGCCTCTCACCGACCGGAATATAAGCAAGACTACCCATACTGGCTGACTTCCTACTCAAAGCATCATCCACCACATTGGCCTTTCCCGGATGATATAGAATGATGATATCATAATCTTTCAACAACTCCAACCACCTTCTCTGCCTCAAATTCAATTCCTTTTGCTTGAACAAATACTGAAGACTCTTGTGATCCGTGAACACCTCGCATGCCATGCCATACAGATAATGCCTCCAAATCTTCAATGCATGAACTATGGCTTCCAACTCCAAATCATGAACCGGATAGTTCTTCTCGTGAATGTTTAACTACCGTGAAGCATAGGCAGTGACATTGCCATCCTGCATCAACACTGCACCAAGGCCAATACGGGAAGCATCACAATAAATTGTATAAGTCCTTGAACCTATCGAAAAAACCAACATTGGTGCCGTAGTCAGAGCTGTCTTAAGCTTTTGAAAGCTCGCCTCACACTCATTCGACTATCTGAACTGGGCACCCTTCTACGTCAACCTAGTCATCGGGGCTGCAATAGATGAAAACCCCTCCACGAATCGATGATAGTAGCCTGCCAATCCCAAGAAACTCTGAATCTCTATAGCTGATGCTGATCTGGGCCAATTCTTGAGTCCCTCAATCTTCTTTGGATCCACCTGAATATCATCTATTGATACACATGATCCAGAAACGCTACTGAACTCAACCAGAACTCATACTTTGAGAACCTAGCATATAACTGACTATCCCTCGGAGTCTGAAGAACCAATCCAAGGTGTTGCTCGTGCTCCTCCTGGCTGCGGGAATATATCAATATATCATCAATGAAGACTATCACAAAAGAATCCAAATAAGGCCTGAACACTCGGTCCATCAAATCCATAAAAGCTGCTAGGGCATTTGTCAACCCAAATGACATAAGCAATAACTCATAATGCCCGTACCGAGTGCGGAACGCTGTCTTAGGAACATCGGATGCCCTAATCCTCAACTGATTGTAGCCAGATCTCAAGTCAATCTTGGAAAATACCTTGGCACCCTGAAGCTGATCGAACTCGACAGCGGATACTTATTATTGATTGTTACCTTGTTCAATTGTCGGTAATCAATACACATTCTCATTGATCCATCCTTCTTCTTGACAAACAACACCGGCGCACCCCAAGGTGAAACACTAGGTCCAATGAAACCCTTCTCAAGAAAATCTTGCAACTATTCTTTTAACTATTTCAACTCAGGCGGGGCCATACGATACGGCGGGATAGAAATGGGCTGAGTGCCCGAAGCCAAATCAATGCAAAATTCAATATCCCTATCGGGTGGCATACCCGGCAGATCTGAAGGGAAAACCTAGGGAAACTCTCGAATAATGGGCACATAATTTATAGAAGGGACCTCAGCACTAGAATCATGAACATATGCCAAATAGGACAAACACCCCTTCTCGACTATACGCCAGCCTTCACATATGAGATAATACTACGGTTAGAATGACCAGGAGTCCCTCTCCACCTTAAACGAGGCATACCCCGTAAAGCTAAGGTCACAGTATTGGCATGATAGTCCAAGATAGCATGGTAAGGTAATAACCAGTCCATCCCCAATATAATATCGAAGTCAACCATGTCTAGAAGTAACAAATCTACACGAGTCTCAAGTTCCCCAATCACCACAATACAGTAACGATGGACTCGATCGACCATAATAGAATCACCCATCGGTATAGACACATAAATAGGAACACTCAATGAATCACTAGGCATGATCAGGTACGGGCAAAATAAGATGACACATACGAATACGTAGACCCTGGATCAAATAACACTGAAGCATCTCTATCACAAACCAGAATCGTACCTGTAATAACTACGTTTGAAGCCTCAGCCTCGGGCCTGGCCTGAAGGGCATAACATTGGGGCTAGGCTCTACCACCCTGAACCATATCTCTGGGTCAGTCTGTTGCTGGCTGGCCTCCACCTCTAGCGGCCTGAGCTCCACCTCTAGTACCTCTACCTCTAGCACCCCTAACCCCACATCTAGCTGGTTGGGCGAGTTGTGGAACTGCTGGTGTCTGAACCATGGCATGGGAACTCTGATGTTGAGAGTCACCTGGTGCGCGAGGGCAATACTTAGCAATATGCCTCGTGTCGCCACAAGTAAAACAAGACCTCGGCTGCTGGGGCTGACGGCCCTAGAAACTTTGAAGCGATGGTGCACTGATAACTGTTGGTGGTGCACTGAAGGACTACTAATCAGAATACCACATCTGAGGACCACGGCTACCTGAAGCACCGTGAGGAACCTGAAGAGCTGACTGAAAGGGCCTAGGAGGATGGCCTCTACCATATGAATCTCTACCTCCATACGAGGTACCACTGAATCTTCATGAATGATAGGGCCTTTTGTCTGCCCTATGAACACCCCCTATGATAATACCATCTCAATCCACCGAGCCACATTGGCCGCCTCCTGGAAGGATATCTCACTCCCAGTCTCTCTAGCCAACTGGAGATGAATCGACTGAATGAGTCTATCAATAAACCATATCACTCTCTCCCTCTCAGTGGGAAGTATAATAAGGGCATGGTAAGATAAATCTATGAATCTGGTCTCGTACTGGGTGATAGTCATGGATCCCTATTAAAGATGCTCGAACTGCCTCCGATGGCCTCTCGTTGGGTAATAGGGAGAAACTTCTCTAGAAATAGCTATGTGAATTGCTCCTAGGTCAAGGCTAGTGATCCTGCCAGTCTAGCTAAGCAATAATCCCTCCACCAAGTCTTGGCGGATCCAGACAAGCGAAATATAGCAAAATCAACCCCATTGGTCTCAACAATCCCCATGTTCCGAAGAACCTCGTGAAAACTGTCCAGATAATCCTGGGGATCCTCAGTAGATGCACCGCTGAAGGTAGTAGTAAAGAGCTTGGTGAACTGTCCAATCTACACAAAGCATCGATGGACATGGCTGCACCGTCACTGGTCTGAGCTACCACACCCGGCTAAACCGCTCAAACTGGATGGGCCGCTGGAGTCTGAATCTGAGGAGCTACCTGCTCCAGAGTGCGAGTAGCAGGAGTCTAGGCTCCTCCTCCATCCTGAGAGACGGTTGGTGCTACAGGAAGTAAACCTACCCTAGTGACACTCTCCATAAGGCCCACTAGATGGACCAGAGCATCCTGAAGAACTGGGGTAGCAATAAACCCCTCTGGGACCTGGGCTAGGCCCATCGAAACTGCTGGGGCTGGAACCTCATCATCAAAATCAATCTGAGGCTCTGCTACGGGTACTGCTGCCCTGGGCTGAGCTCTGCCCCTGCCTCGGCCTCTAGCTCGACCTCGCCCTCGCCCTCGCCCTCTACCCCTCACGGGAGCTATTGGGGGCTCGGACTGCTGATCGGTAGATGAGGAAGTGCGTTTTCTCTCCATCTGTGAAAGAACAGAGTAGAAATTCAATTAGCATTGAGGAACAAAATCGCACGACAAGAAAGAACAAATGTGAAGTTTTCCTAACTCTGTAGCCTCTGGGATAAATACAGATGTCTCTGTACCGATCCTTCAGACTCTACTAAGCTTGTCCATAAATTGTAAGACCTATGTAACCTAGAGCTCTAATACCAACTTGTCACGACCCGAATTTCCCACCCTCGGGAGTCATGATGGTGCCTACTCGTACAAACCAGGCATGCCACGAAATTATAAATTCTTAACTCTTTTATTTTAATCCTTTTATAAATCATATTAATAAGTGATAAACGTATAAATAACAATGGGCAAATAGATTAAAGCAGAAGACTTAGACAAAATAAACCAAATAATACAAAAATCAACATATGGCTCTACCCAGAAACAGGTGTCATGACATTCACGGACTATCTATGATTACTACAAAAAAGTGTTTGAAAGAAATGAGCTTAATCTATCTCGAGTACAAATGATAACAGACCATAAAAACTGATAAAAGAGACACCGGGCCTGTGGACGCCAGCAGGGGTACCTTGGAGTCTCTGTGGACTGAAGGCTGGCTCCCCTACTGCTGATGACCAAGTGCTATTCCGGTATCTACACAAAATGCAGAGTTTAGTATCAGCACAACTGACCCCATCTGCTGGTAAGTGCCTGGCCTAACCCTGGTGAGGTAGTGACGAGGCTAGGACCGACTTCATATAAACATGTGCAGTTATATATATGTATACAGCAGAAAGATAGACAGAAATAAACAATTAAAACTGGGGAGGGGAAAACATGCTCGGGGAATAGCAGGTAAGACAAAATCTCAAGAGAATAATAAGGAAATCAATAATTTAACCCTGACACGGATAAGGAGAAATAAAGGCAGATTTCACTTTCAGTACACATCTCGTTGCAGGCGTGCAACCCGATGCCATTTCTCATAACTCGTGATAGGCACACCACCTGCTCCCATTTCACTATAACATGTGGTAGGCGCACCACCTGCTCCCATTTCACTATAACATGTGGTATGTGTACCATCCGCTCCCATTTCATCGATAACTTGTGCTAGGCGTACCACCCGCTCCCATTTCATCGATAACTTGTGGTACGCATACCACCCGCTCCCATTTCATCAATAACTTATGGTAGGCATACCACCCGCTCCCATTTCAATCCAACACAATATCACAATAAAATCCTGGCAAGGGAACAAAAGCAACATAATAATTTCCCGGCAAGGGAACAATAATATCAAATCAACCATCCCCGCAAGGGAGAATCAGCTATAACCAATCCTAGCTCAACTCCAACTCAGTTCAATCAGTACCAAAATTAAATCATAAATAAAATCCATAAGGATAAGCCAATTATTTACTAAATACCACGAATCATCAATTAGAGCATCCGTAATGACATTTAAGAACACAATAACTGTCAATTTAAGACTCACGGTCATGCTCGACACCAACATATAAATACTCGTCACCATGCTTATACGTCGTATTCAACAAGAAGCAATTAGCATATAGGACATAACTCCTAATCCCTCAAGCTAAGGTTAGACCGGACACTTACCTCGATGCCTTGAACATAACTCAAGTCCCAATTATATCTTTACCCCTTGATTCCACCACCAATCCGCTCGAATCTAGTCACAAGTTACTTAATTACATCAATAAATGCTAAATGAATTAACCCCAATGCATGAAAATGAGTTTTCCAAAGTTTTACCTAAAAAGTCAAAAATTGCCCCTGGGCCCAAGTGGTCAAAACCCGAAGTTCGAACCAAAACGCGATTACCCATTTCCCCCATCAACTCAAATATATAATTTGTTTTGAAATCGAACCTCAAATTGAGGTCCAAATCCCCATTTTTTGAAAAACCTAGGTTCTACCCAAAATACTCAATTTTCCCCATGAAAATCATTGATTTTAAGTTGAAATCATGTTAAAAGATGATAAGAATTGAAGAAAATTGGTTTTAAATGACTTACAATTGATTTGGAGAAGAAAGGATTCTTGAAAAATCGCCTAAGTGTGTTTGGGTTTGAGAAAATATCAAAAATAGGGTTTAAAATCGGCTAAGTATAAAGTTACAGGTCTCAAATGTGGGAATTGTGAACAGGGGTTCACAATTGCGAACCCCCACCTCTCTAGATGTAGGAAATGCAAAATAGGGTTCGCATTTGCAAACCCTTTGAAATTCCCGAACTTTCGCAATTGCGGTCAAAGACGTCGCATTTGCGACTGACCCTCCTTCGCATTTGCGAACCAATTGGTCGCATTTACGATCAAGCCTGCCCAGTTCCCATTTTCGCATTTGCGATGCATGGCTCACATTTGCGAGACTGGCTTCGCAATTGCGAAGCCTGCAGATCAGAAATACCAGCTATTTTTCAAAGTTCAAAAATGCACCTGTGGCCTATCCAAAACTCACCCGAGCCCTCGGGGCTCCAAACCAAATATAGACATAACCTTAAAAACATCCTACGGACTTATCTGTGTGATCAAATCGCCAAAATAATATCATATACATAGAATCAAACCTCAAAATCCTTGAATTCTTTCAGACTTATTAAAACATCAAATTTTCCATTTAAAGTCTGAATCACATCAAACGATATCCATTTTCAACAAAATTTTACATAAATGACTTAAACTATATATAAGACCTGTATCGGGTGTCGAAACCAAAATAGGAGCCCGATACCATCATGTCCTAATCAGATTTCATTTCAGATTTGTTTAAACAATTTCAGAAAATAATGTTTACTTAAAAATTCATTTCTCGGGCTTGGGATCTCGGAATTCGATTCCGGGCATATGCCCAAGTCCCATATTTTCCTACGGACCCTCGGGGACCGTCAAATCATGGGTCCGGGTCCGTTTTCCCAAAACGTTAACCGAAGTCAAATTAATTTATTTTATGACCAAAAACAAAATTTTATTTTTCATAGATTTTCATATTTAAACTTTTCGGCTGCGCGCTCGGACTGTGCATGCAAATTGAGATGACTCTAAATGAGGTTTTCAAGGCCTCGGAGTTATAGATTTTAATTAAAAGCAAGTGATGACCCTTTTGGGCCATCACATAAAAATATGGTATGGATTTTTATCTAAATCATTACAAAACAAAAATTGATATTCAATATATTGTCATTCCTAGTATTGAATTGAATGTCTTTTGTTAGCATTAATATTGATTTGATTTTGGTTTGGGCTTTTGTTAACGTTATTTAAGTTACTAATATTAATGGCTATAAAACTTATTGGAACATTCAAAAGTTCTAAGTCTGACCTTGAAATAATAATACCTTAAAAGATAAACTTATGAAAAAGTTAAAGAAATATTTATAAATTACATCACAATAAGTACATTTATATATTAAATATATCTAAAATTTCTATATATGTAATGTCAAGTTGGTTGGTTTCGGTTTTACTTTCTTTAGTTAAAACCAACCAAACCAATTATGGTCGGATTTTTCTTTCCAACACCAAGCCAAATCAAACCAAACCATAGTTGGATTTTTTTCTCGATTTGACTGAAATTATCGGGTTGGTGCAATTTTGTCGGTTTCCTCTATACACCCGTGTAACGGCCCGGCCGGTCATTTTTGGAATTTACGCCCCGATTTCCTATTAACTATTTTTCCTAAGTACATTTATGCTATTTTGGTTTGTCGGGACGTTCGGTGTTAGGATTCAGAGTGCTTTGGGACACTTAGTCCCTAAATCAGAGCTTAAGTGTTGAAAAATGGGTCGGAGCAGTGTAAAGAGAATATCGGAATGGAAATCATATGGTTCTGTTAGCTCCATTAGGTGATTTCGGGGTTAGGAGCGTGTTCAGAATGTATTTTGGAGGTTCGTAGCTCATTTAGGCTTGAAATGCCGAAGTTTGAATTTTTGAAGTTTCTAGTCCGATAGTGAGTTTTTGACCCAAGGGTCGGAATAGAATTTCCGGAAGTTGCAGTAGCTCCATCATTTCATTTGGGATGTGTGTGCAAAATTTCAGGTCAATCGGACGTGTTATGGTTAGGTTTTTGATCGAAAGTGTATTTTGTTGGAATTTGAAGTTCTTAGGCTTAAATCTTTGATTAATTTGTGTTTCCGGCGTTGTTTTAGGTGGTTTAAGGATTGGAACAAGTTTGAATGATGTTATGGAATACGTCTGTAGGTTTGGTTGAGGTCCCTGGGGCCTAAGGTGTGTTTCAGATGCTCAACGGGGCATTTTAGTGTTCGAAAAAAATTGCAGAAAAATTCTCAGCTATGGCATGTTTGATTTTCCTTCTTTGCGTTCGCAGAGCCTCAATCGCGTTCGTGTAGGTTGTTTTACTCCTCCTTCACGTTCGCCGGCCCCCTCTCATGCGTTCGCGTAGTGTAATCCTGGAGGGGGCCAATTTTTCTTATACGCGTTAGCGTACCCACTCCGCATTCGCATTGCTTCAGCATCTTCCCCATTGCGTTCGCATGTGCAACTTCGCGTTCTCATAGGGCAATTTTTGGCCCTTTCATTTTTCCTTCAATGCATTCACGTTCCCTTGTATCGTGTTCGCATAGGTTGAGACCCCAAGCCTTCGCGTTCGCACTCCTCCCTTCGCGATCGTGAAGGGCATTTTGGCCAGCTAATAATTTCTTCTTCGTGAACACGAATAACCCTCCGTGTTCGCGATGCTTTAAACTCCTGAACAGTACTTAACATTCAAAAACGAGGGTTTTTGCCATTTTTAACAAAACTCAAGATAGAGAGCTCGGATTTGGGAGAAATTTCGAGGGGTTTTCAAGAGCAACGATTGGGTAACGATTCTCTACTTTTTATGCTTAATACCCACTAATCTAATCACGATTTTTTATCTTTAAATTTCGGATTTCTGTACGAAAATTGGGTGAAAGTTCATAGACCAACTATTGGGTTTTGAGGGGGCATTCGACCTCCGATTTGGGAGATTTTTATATGGTTAGACTCGTGAGAGTACAAGGGTTGAAAACGTAAAAATTATTCGATTCCGAGACGTTGGCTGGAGGGGCATTTTGGTCATTTTACCTATTTTCGCGCCCTAGCATTAAATTTAATAGTGGAATCAGTTGTTTGCAATATTATTTACGATGTGGAATTGAATTGAATAGATTTGGGCCATTTGGAGTTGGATACTCGTGGCAAAGGCGCGGTTTCTAGTGATATTGAGCCGGTTCGAAGTAAGTGGCTTATCTAACCTTGTGTGGGGGACCTTTCCCCTAAGGATTGTTACTTGATGTTTGAGTGCCTTGTGCGTGAGGTGACGAGCGCGTACTTAAGCCAATTGATGAAATTCCGTTTTTATTTAAGCTATGGGAATTTAGTTCTTATTCTTATTTGCTTTATTCTATTTGAAGTTATAACTTGTGCTAGGTTAGTAAAAACATGTTTAGCTGATTTGACTGTCTAATTGCTTAAGTTGTTTTGACTGCACTACGTGAAGCATGCTAGGCTAGTTCTGTCTGTTGTTTATTTTTCGTACTTCATTCCTTGGTTTGTTTCTGGCTGTGGTTGCATTTACATTGGGACTGCGGGTTCGATTCCCGATAGATCCCCCCTTGTTTGTTTACTTTGGGACTGCGGGTTCGATTCCCGATAGATCCCCCCTTGTTTGTTTACTTTGGGACTGCGGGTTCGATTCCCGATAGATCCCCCTGCACTTTTATTTTGGGACTACGGGTTAGATTCCAGATAGATCCCCCTGCACTTTTACTTTGGGACTGCGGGTTAGATTCCCGATAGATCCCCCATGCATATTGGTACGTAAGTTATACTACGGGACAGTATCCCAGGAGATCCACTGGACAGTTGAGGAAAGGGCTACACGACGGTATTCTGGGAGACCCTCATTGGTATCATTGATATTGAACTGTGTTTACTCTGTCTTTGTAGTTGTTATTGCCTCGTTGAGCTGCCTTATTTCACTGCCATATTTATTATTTCTATCAAATTATTATATTGTTAATTATTATTATTATTATTATATTTTGTCTCAGTAGGGCCCTGACCTTCCTCGTCACTATCCAATCGAGGTTAGGCTTGACACTTACTAAGTACCGCTTTGGTGTACTCATGCCCTTCCTACGCATGTATTTCATGTGCAGATTTTTTAGGTACCTTTACTCAGGCACACTATCCTTGAGGCGAGGAGATACACGGAGACTTCGAGGTATATCTGCCGCGTCTGCAGACCAGGAGTCTCTATTATGTTCCAGCTTTAGTATTTAGTTTATCCCTTTTCTTCCAGTTGTTTAGATATTCTGGAGTTAGAGCAGTGTACTATGTTCCCTTTAGCCTATGGTTCCCGTGAGTTTCCGGGTTTTAGAATTGAGTTGTAGACTTCCGCATCTCTTTTGGGTTGTTTAGGCCTAGCGGCCTTATTTGCAATTATTATTTAAATATGTTTAGCTTTAAAATATTTATTCCGCAAGTTAAGTTGCTAAATTTCCACATTGTTAGGCTTACCTAGTCGTAGGAATTAGGTGCCATAATGACATGTTCATGGAGGATGAACTGGGGTCGTGACAACCCGCTACCTGCGTGTGAGATACATGCATGATACATGTTTGATACATGTGTCATAGAAGAATTTAAACTCAATTGTAACTATGAATTTTGATACCAAATCAGTCCAAATCACATCCAAGCTTCCTCAAATTTTGTATATTGACTCATCTATATGTTTTCAATGAATCTCAAGACATATAGATGAGTCACTATACAAAATTTGAGGAAGCTTGGATGTGATTTGGATTGATTTGGTATCAAAATTCATAGTTACAATCGAGTTCAAAATTATATATATATATATATATATATATATATATATATCACTTTATTTGCTACCTCATCCATGAAATTTCCTTTTGGGCGTACATCTAATATTACTATTCACGCTTAAAAATATGAAATGAGATCTTTGTGTGTTATTCTTGGAGAGAAAGAACGTTACTTCTTTGGGTTTTCAATTTTATATGTGTTTGGCTAGTTTTGGTAAGTCCGTAATATATTGGGGAAATTTTTTTTATATATATAAAGATGACGTGTCAAGACACATGGATTGGTTAAACGGACAAAGAATTATGATTAGTCACGAGACAGGGGTTGCAATAAATACGGGCAAAGAAAGATGGAGAGGCACGGGACATCAGTTAAATAACACAGCGCCCGTACCTATTTAAGCCATTTATATTCAAGAATCAAAAGAAATGAATCTGGCTATAGAAAGGAGTGCAGATGCAACATTTAAAGAGCAATAAGTACTGAATACGTTAGAGAAGATATTCCCTATGTAATGATTGTGTAACGGTGTATTTAATACATTTAATATCTCATAATAGCCTCATTATAATTAGAATAAATGGATATCGTCAAAAGAAGCTATAAAAAGGGAGATATACGATCAGTTGTGGACACGAAATACTGGAGAATAATACTTTGATTTATTTAGTTCTTTCAATTATCATTTTTCTCTCCCTAATTACTTCTATTCTTTATATTTCTTTGATTATCAGTAACTCGTGTTCTTCTAAATTCTAGCTTTGACTAAAATTTCATTTTTTGGTTAAACAAATTGGTTCCGTTGCCGGGAATCTGATAATCAGTTATATCTTAGCTTGATTTTATTTGTTGCATCAACTATGTCAAACAATAATGACAACACCCAAGGAAACCAAGAAAATCAAACAAGCCAACAACTTCAGGGAGATCTGCAAGACAGTAATGCATTAGTTCCTTCTCCACAAGGTTCACCACGATGATCTCGTGAAGGATCTCACACAGATGGACAAGTTTAATTTGAGAATGTTGAATTTATGGATGAAGCTTTACAAAAACTTATAGCTACTCAGGTCAACAAGGCTATACAAGCTTTTGTTAGTCAATTACCTGCTACTCCAAATAACAATACTTTGGAGAATCCTCGTTCTGGACTGGTTAATTCACGTAGCGATGGAACCCCCAGTGAAACATAGGAGGGAGACCAGGTAATCTAGTTAATTCTGATTTACAAAATTTAGTACTAACATTGCAGAAACAGCTCAAGGAGCAAAGTGACCGCATAGAGCAAATACCCGGGGTACCGCCCGTGATCAAGGGGTAGATATGGATAAGTATTCTCAACAGCCCTGGAAGCCAAGTGCCGCCCCTCTCCAATTCCAAAGATGTTCAAGATGCCTGATATTACAAAGTATGATGGGACAACAGACCCGCGAGATCATGTTACTGCATTTACAACAGGTGTCAAGGACAATGATTTGAATAAGCAGGAGATTGAATCAGTCTTGGTCAAAAAATTTGGTGAAACGCTCACTAAAGGAGCACTAACATGGTATTCTCTTTTACCTGAAAATTCTATAAATTCTTTTACTGAGCTTCCAGATTCATTTATCAAAGCACACTCGGGGGCTTAAAAAGTTGAAAAGAGAATGGAAGACATCTTCAAAATCAATCAAGGAGATTCGGAGTTGCTCAGAGAATTCATGGACAGATTTCAATGAGAAAGAATGACATTGCCACGAGTACCTGACAATTAGACAGCCATAGCCTTCACCTGCAATTTGAATGAGAAGAGTTGCCTTCGAGAATTCCCAGCAACAACGTGGAAAGATGTCTATAACAGATATAGTACAAAGATGAGGATTGAAGAAGATATTATTTTACGACATAGAAAATAAGAAAAAGTAAGCTCAAGGCGTGTAGAGAATGAAAAAAGATATG
Organism: Nicotiana glauca; assembly: GCA_026770625.1. Classification (NCBI taxonomy): domain Eukaryota; kingdom Viridiplantae; phylum Streptophyta; class Magnoliopsida; order Solanales; family Solanaceae; genus Nicotiana; species Nicotiana glauca. The sequence goes on from MU766507.1 coordinate 94,607, forward strand.
GTAAAAACAGGTACGAGCCATATATGGGACCCGCGAGAAGAGGCTCACGATCAAAGCAAAACAGTCAGAGGTACAATCATAGATGGAGGAATACAGAATTAGGCTCGACTTCAAGATTAGGGAACAATCATAGATGGAGGAATAGAGAATTAGGCTCGACTTCAAGATTAGGGAACGATCGCAACACATACGGGTCACGAGACGATGATGGAAGTCTAAAAGCAAGGTTCGGTGGTTACAAATTCAACGTAAGCACCTCTGAACTCGTAGTTGTTTTAAGAAGCATGGGAGATAAGGTACGATGGACAAAGGAGATGAGATCAAATCCGAACAGACGAAACCCTGATCATTAGTGTGAATTTCACAACGATCATGGACACAAAATAGTAGATTGTAGATTTTTGCAGGGAAAAGTTGATCATTTGTTAAAGCAAGGGTATCTCACTGATTTATTCAGTGAGAAAGGTAAACAGGCATATATGAAAAATAGACAGGAGCCACCAAAACCACCTTCTCCCAAAAGAACAGTTAACATTATAAGTGGGGCGAAGACATCAATGTTGTGTCATATACCACAGCTAATAAAATTTCAAAAGTTACAATTACCCACGGGAAGCGGCTGCGTCATGTGTTAGAAGAAGAAAACATCACGTTTGATGATACAGATGCTGAGGGTTTATTAACTCCATATAACGATGCACTGGTAATATCTTTACTCGTACATGATACTAACGTCAAACGAGTTTTAATTGATCCAGGTAGTTCTGTGAACATTATTTTGTTACGAGTGCTACATGAAATGCAAGCAGAAGAAAAATTGGTGCCAAAATTGCATACTTTGTCAGGTTTCGACAATTCTAGTATCGTAACAAAAGGAAAAGTGATACTCACTACATTTGTAGAAGGTGTTGTCAAGGATACAAAATTTCAAGTAGTAGAAATGGAAATAGCTTACAATATAATTCTTGGTAGGCCATGGATCCATGACATGGATGTTGCTCCATCGATATTACATCAAGTGATTAAATTTCCAGCACCATGGGGAATATGTCAAATCAGGGGAGACCAGCAAACATCCAGGAGCATCAACTCCATGGTGAATTCAAATGAGAAAGGTGAAGAGAAATAGCAATTACAGAACTCAGTTAAGGTGAACATAACATCAACCTCAACTGATTCAGGGCAAACAGATATGGATTCAAGACCCGATTTCATTCAAGAACTAGAAGAAAATGAAAACATCAAAACTATAATAGAAAAATTGGAGGTAGTGGTTTTATTTGTACACTGGCCAAAAAGAAAAGTGTACATAGGAGCCAATTTTAGCCCGGAGATGAAACGTAAGTTGATTGAATTTTTAAAAGCTAATACAGATTATTTTGCTTGGTCTCATTCTGATATGACAGGTATACCACCGGAGGTAATGACTCACAAATTGAATAAAGATCCATCCCACCCACTTGTCAAATAGAAGAAAAGAAAGCAAGGTGCTTTCAAAAATCAGGTGATTCAAGATGAGGTGAACAAATTATTAAAAAAGGGTCTATTCACGAGTTAAAGTATCCTGAATGGCTAGCTAACACTGTCGTGGTACCAAAAAAGAATGGTAAATGGCGAGTTTGTGTAGATTATACAAATCTTAACAAAGCTTGTCCTAAAGATTCTTTTCCATTACCTCATATAGATCAACTAATTGATGCTACTGCAAGGCACGAATTGTTAAGTTTTTTAGATGCATATTCAGGTTATAATCAGATTAAAATGGATCCAGATGATGAAGAAAAAACATCATTCATAACAGACAGGGGGGCTTATTGCTATAAGGTAATGCCTTTTGGCATGCAGGAGCAACGTATCAAAGGTTAGTTACCAAAATGTTTCAAGAACATTTGGGAAAAACCATGGAGGTTTATATAGATGATACGCTCGTTAAAACACAACATACCATAGATCATATATCGCATCTGTCTGAAACATTTAAGATTTTGCGAATTAAATCCTGTAAAATGTGCATTTGGTGTTGCATCAGGTAAGTTTTTGGGTTTTCTTGTTTCTAACCGTGGTATCGAAGTAAATTCTGCACAGATTAAGGCCATTGAGGAAATTCCTAATGTAATTTCAAGTAAGAAAGAAGTTCAAAGATTAACAGGGAGGATTGCAGCTTTGGGAAGATTTATTTCTAAGTCATCAGAGAAATGTTTTAGATTCTTCTCGGCTCTTAAAAAGCAGGATCATTTAGAATGGAATGAAGAATGTCAATAGTCACTCAGAGATTTGAAAGCATATTTGTCAAATCTATATTTGCTCGCAAAACCAAAGGATGGGGAAAGACTACTCATCTACCGTGCTGTTTCAGAGGTAGCGGTAAGTGCTGTTTTGGTTCGCGAAGAACAAGGTAAACAATCCCAAATCTATTATATTAGTAAATCTCTGTTAGATGCGGAGACAAGGTATCCTCAGTTAGAAAAGCTGGCTCTGCATTAATCATGGCATCTAGGAAATTGAGACCTTATTTTCAATATCATCCAATTGATGTAGTTACCACATATCCTTTACGAAATATATTACATAAGCATGAATTATTAGGTAGGTTGGCTAAATGGGCTATAGAGTTAAGTGAATATGAAATCACATACCAACCTAGAAATGCTATTAAATCACAACTTGGATGCAATTAGAAAAAGAAAAGGAAGTATAGATACTTAATGGGTCTAATCCGGGAATTTGGACTTTATTTGTTGATGGTTCATCTAACGTGAAAGGAGCAGGTTTAGGGATTGTTTTGGTACCACCTACAGGTGAAACTATACGACAAGCAATAAAATGTCTTTCAATAACTGATAATGAGGCAGAGTATGAAGCTGTGATTGCAGGTTTAGAATTAGCTCGAGAACTGGGCATAAATCAGATCATAATAAAGAGTGATTTATAGCTTGTAGTTAACCAGATGCTGGGGACTTATACAGCCAGGGAAACCAGGATGCAGCAGTATTTAGAAAAGGTGCAAGAATTAATAAAGCAATTTCAAACCTGGAAAGTTATACAGGAACCAAGAGATGAGAATCTCAAAGCAGACGCTTTAGCTAATCTCGCATCTGCAGCTAATGTGAAAAGTGATACAAGTTACTCGGTTATTCATCTATTTCATTCAGATCTCGATCATGACAAAAATGAGGTAAATTTTAATAATTTAACTTGGGATTGGAGAAACGAGATCGTTGCTTTTTTACGGTATAGAACCATTCCTAATGACAAGAAAAAAGCTTATGCACTTCGGAAAAAGGCTACAAGTTATTGCCTAAATCAAGGTAATTTGTATCGAAAAATGTTCGGTGGCCCCTTAGCTAGATGTTTCGGACCCTCTCCAACAGAATATGTAATGAGGGAAATACACGAGGGGCATTGTGGAAATCACGTCGGAGGAAGATCACTGGTAAGAACCTTGATTTGGGCAGGCCATTATTGGCCTAAAATGGAAGAAGAAGCAGAAAATTCTGTGGCCAAATGTGATAAATATCAGAGGTACGGGAATAATATGCATAGACCAGCAGAGTTGCTACATCCGGTCATCGCACCTTGGCCATTTATGAAGTGGGGAATGGATATCGTGGGTCCATTACCACAAGCAAAATGACAGGTAAAATTTCTGCTCGTACTTACTGATTATTTCACTAAATGGGTAGAGGCAAGAGCCTTCAAATAGGTACGAGAAAAGGAGGTCAGAGATTTCATCTGGCGCAACATCATTTGTCGATTCGGAGTACCCAAGGAGATTGTATATGATAATGACCCTCAATTTATAAGGGCACAAATCACAGAATTTTTTCAAAGTTGGCAAATTAAAAGGATTACGTCCACACCTTATCATCCAGTTGGTAATGGAAAAGTAGAGTCAACAAACAAGGTTATTATTAATAATTTAAAGAAACGTTTGGAAGAGTCCAAAGGCAATTGGCAGGAAGTGTTGCCTGGTGTTTTATGGGTATACCGCACAACAACAAAAACAAGTACCGGAGAAAAACCTTTCTCATTGGTTTATGGAGCTGAAGCTTTAATTTCAGCTGAGATAGGGGATCCAAGTACAAGGTTTACACATGCAACTGAAGAATCCAATAATGAAGAAATGAGTATGAGTCTCGATCTACTTAAAGGAAGAAGGGATGCTGCGTTGGTAAGAATGGCAGCACAAAAGCAAGTCATAGAACGGTACTACAACAGGAAAGCTCGCCTCAGATATTTTAAAATAGGGGACTTTGTGCTCAAAAAAAATTTTCAATCCACAAAGGCAGCTAATACGGTAAAATTAAGTCCAACATGGGAAGGACCCTACAGAATTTGTGGTATTGCTGGCAAAGGAGCATATGAACTGGAAATAATGGATGGCAAAGTGCTACCAACACATTGGAACGTAGTTCACTTGAAAAGATATTATTTCTAAGGAATACCCACGATCAGGTACACATCTTTTAAAATTTATGTTTGAATTGTTAAAATTTTACTAACGATTTTAGATGCTAGGCAAAAGCCTAACCCGTACTAAATGATGAGTCACGACCTGTAAGGCATATGGAATAAACTAAAATTCCTGGCCTAGGGTTACAATTATTCTGATAGAAATATAAACGGGTTACTCAGTCTTCGTCTAAAATCGTACCTCCGAGTCCCGTGCATTTTTCCTTTTCAGGAAAAGGACCAAAAGAGTGGAACAATCAAGTGCTTGAGGCTTCATACTTCAACACACAAACACTTGGGGGACTACATAGTATATACGAGTACGTATAAAGAAGGCGAAGAAGATTGAAGAAAAATCAAGCCTGAAAAAGTCAAGTGGTCAAGTGCAGAGTAAAAGTCATGAAGTCACGAGTCAAGGCTAAAATAAAACCTTACTATAGTTAGGGTAAAGCTATGTACTAAAGCAGGATATAAGGAAAAACCTTGCATTTGTTATTATGAAATGAAACGGGTTGTAAAGACAAAACCTCGTGTTTATTATTTTCTTAAAAATCTGCTTCAAGAAAAACAGTTACGAGAAAGTTATAGATGTAATTCAAATACATGTAAAGTATTATTTAAAACTTATCAAAGTTCAAAACAAAAACTTGTCAAGTTAATCTAAAGAAACATGTGTGTTCCTATTTCTTTTATCGTATGCTATCACCATTATGAAGTTGAGACGTCTTCTTCATTAAGTGTCGTAATATAAAATGGCCCTCTTTTATGAAACTCATGTTTGAATCATGAGATTAATAGAAGCATTTTCAAAGAATAAAAATGCAATGTTATTCTATAAGTCCTTAAGAGTAAAGGCGAGAATAAGAACAAACAGAAGTTAAAATGATAACACAAAGAACTTCTTGAGTACCTAAGACTAAGAAACAATTTAGTCACAAAACTATGGAATTGTTTATACAAACTGCCCCATGAAAGACTTGGGGACTTTCATTCCAAAATCAACCTTCAAATGATAATCAAGGGTTTGATTACAATAAACTTTCAAAAGAATCCAAGAACTTTAAACATAGCTTTCCAAAAAGGTACCTGCAAAAAGGGAATTTAAAGCAATGTACATTTTTTCACTAAGAAGAAAGAACTAAGAAAGGATCATCAGCAGGCTCAACTTGGGCAGGATCGTCAACAGATGCGGGTTGATCTTTAATCACAGCAACTGGAGCACCAACAGATGAAATCTCAGCTTGGCTTGCAACAAGAGGCACGGTTGGGATTGAAGAAGGTGCGACACCCGTGGATATTTCAGTGTTCACGGGGACTTCAACTGCCTGAGTTTCAGCCAAAGAAGTTTCAATCATGGGAGCTTCAACCTCGGGAGATGAAAATCCTTGTGTTTGTTGAGCTCGTTCAATGGTTTCATTCACCTTGGCTAATTCTGATTCCAGGTTGAAGGTTTCTTGGCCCATTTCCACTAAGGTTCACGACGAGAATTTAAGAAAGCCCAACTTACCTCAATATCAGTTTTCTTTTCAAGGAGTTCATAATATCTCTCCCAAGCAGCGACTTCATTCTTAAGTTCTTCGTTCTCAGCCAAAACAGAACTATAAGATGATTGAAGGGTGGCATGAGAGCTCTCCAAAGCGTGCACCTTATCAGCAGAGGCTCGAAGATCCTCTTGTTCTTTAGTCAAATTTCGAACTAGCTCCCTGGCATAAATATCTTTTTGATTCAAAAGATACTTCAGTGCCCTGATCTCTTCACTGACCTTGGATATCTGTTCATAAAATGAAGACTCAAGGCTTTCCCTTTCCTTTTCTGCATGACTCGATGAAGCCTTGATGACCCCCAGATCAAAAGTGAGTGCTTGAACCTGTTGTTATAAGGTATTATTGTTTTCTTGTAAATCTGCCATAGTAATCTGAGCACTATCAAATTGCTCCTTCCAATTAGCTGCTTCCAACTGAGAGTCACGTGCTACCTTCTCCAAAAATAGGGATTCTGTTCATCAGCTCTGCGCCAATAAGATTGGCCTATAGGAAAAAAGAGAATGGGAAATGAGAATCCAAGAAGACATGAATTTTTTTTAGAAAATAAAAAGAAAAAACATACCTTCAAAGTAGCATGCACAATATCATTCATCAAAGTCAGATTGCTATGGCTCTCTAGTTTTGTTTTCTCAATTGGGCCAATTAAAGGCTCGAGCCAAACGTCTGCCTGTCCATACTTTCTTAAAAGGTTGCTATCAGCTGGAACCTCAATAGTCACGCTCCTCATAGTAGCACTTTTACTCGATGAACCCACTTCCATATGATGAACAATAGGTGGGGGAATTGATAAAGAAGGAGCGGAGGAAGAAGTCAAAACGGCAGAAGAAGGCACAGAAACAGCTGGGGCAGGCAAAGAATCAATATGTGGCATGGGGGTTGAGAAAGAAGATATGGGCACCTCATCTAGAACGGGCCCTAAGTCTCCACTACCAAAACCTCTAGAGAAAAGCTGGTCGATAGATTCTTGAGTGTCATGGGTATCGTCATGTTCATCATCATCAGGGATAATAACTGGGGTAGAAACAGGCTCAGAAAGAGAAGGATGGGGCGAGGCATCAGCTTCACTATCAGAAATAACACGTCTTCTAGCACGTGGCCTTGACACCAGGGAACCTCCTTCTTCATCCTCTTCAGAATCTTCTTCATCGGAAGCTTTTCTCTTTGAAGAAGAAGAACCCAAGTCTAACTCTGGAGTTCTTTCTGAGGAGGCGCCAAAAGAGGCACGGAAGGCCACGACTGCATCAGCAATAACCCCTCGAATGGAAAATCCTGATAAAAAGAAGGATGGCAAGTTAAAATACTAAATGAAAGTATTCATATACGGGAAAAATAAAGCATAAACTCTTATCATGAGTCTTTACTTTCCAACCATAACGGTCGGAAATATTTTTCCAGGAACGACCGTCCATTGGAGCAATCTTAAACAATTTGTCTACCCATCTACGAAAGTTGGACATAGTTTCCACAACTGCCATAGTTGCTGAAAAACAAAAAAAAAGGAGGGGTGGCATTAAAGAAGAAAAGGTACGAGAAGAAAAGTACAAAAGAGATATCAAACTTACGTGCAAATTTCCACTTCTCATGGAAGGGAACATTATCACTACCCACTAAACCAACAGTAGGAGCAGCAACAAACCGAGTATACCAGCCACAGTCTTTATCGTCTTCAGGACTTACTAAGACCCTCTTACTCCTGGCTGCTAAAGTAAAAACGCCATTACGAAAAAGCCTAGGGGAGTAGAGATGAATTAGATGGGGGAAAGTAAAGACAACATCTGCCAAATTGCTGAGATGCCTCAAGCAAGCGATAGTCCTCCATACAATTGGTCCAATTTGACCTAAACTAACATCAAAAAAGCAACAAAAATCTATAATAACTGGATCAATGGCTGGTTTAAACCCTAGAGTAAAAGGGTACGTATAAACAAAAGAAAATCCAATGATATAAGAATTAATTCTTTTATTTGGATTAGGAATGATAATGGAAAAATCATCATACCAGTGACAATCTTTACGAATTATGGGGATTAAGGGTTCAGTAAGTTGAGAAGGATAAGCATCAGCTCGATCTAAAGAGGCCACTTGGGTTCTGAGAGATTCCCTATCGTGATAAAAAGATAGGTCCGCCAGAACTATTTCTTCTACTAAAGGTTCGCGTAAAGGCTCGGAGGGTTCTTTGCTTCTGGAAGAAAATTTGAACCCCTAGTTCCTAAGAGGGGCCAGAAATAGAAGACGGCGTAGATGAGCTACCACCACGAACAGATCCTAGACTGCGAAGCCTACCACCACCACCTCTTCTATGCCTAACGGGGGGTTTGGTGAAGTTATCTAAAATAGGAGTTCTCCTAGGGTTAGGGTTTGGAGAAGCCATGACGAAGAAGAAGTGAATAAAAGATTTGAAAAATTAAAGTGTTCAATACGCTTTATGTGGCAGAAGACAAGGATGGAAGTTATATTTGTACTAGTGAGCAACCGTCAGAAGGAAAGAGTGAGGTGATGGAAAGTCCATAATAATGATAACAGACACTTTGCGAACAGGAAGCCGAAAAAGAAAGCCTAAAAAAGTGTTGCACAATTGTAAGACCAATAAGAAGATGACACGTGTTCAGCGCATTAAATGAAAGTAACAAGTGAAGCGTCAACTCTGTCAAGAGCATTAATGGTGACAAAAATTCTCCTTTAATGGAATTCACTTCCCAAATATTCAAATTGATGAATAAATGGAAAGCCGGGGGACTATCTGTATTGGGAAAATTTTATTTATATATATAAAGATAGTTAGTTCTCTATTTTTGGAGTTATTTTGTGTAATCTTTTCTTTGTTATTGCAATTTTTTATTTGTAATCGTGTTTATATTTATAATCATGTGTATATACATGCTGGTTCCCCCTCCCTCCCTCCC
>MU766510.1:5003-19062 GCA_026770625.1 Nicotiana glauca
TATCACTTTAACTCTTTATCTATTAATGAGTTCCTAAATATCACTAATATTGAAAACTAAACGGATGCGTGAATTTGACAGCATTATTAATACAAATCAATTATTTTTTTTAAACTAAGTCAAACTATCACTATTGGATAAATTGGAGTACTGGAGTTAACTACAGAAACATGAGAGTGCATTACAAGGATCTGAAACAATTCATGAGTCCAACTATCAGTCATTTTTCTAAGTTCAAAAGTTAAAACTGGTCCAATTAAACTAAACCATACTCTAGCTAAAACCAATTCAAATTTAACAATTCAGGAACCTAGTTTCACTATAACATGTAACCTCCAATCAGTGAGTTTGAACTATGCTGAATCAAACCTATTCATCTAACACATGATATGAGAACTAGCTTCACAGTCCAGTTATTACATAACAATTCCAATCCAGTCACTCTAAAAATAATTGCAACATTCAACCACAGAATCACAATAAAATGATTTAGATATAATGAAATAAGAGATCTAAAATAGAGAATTGATTTCAACTTCTATTCATGTTGTCAACAGGAGGGAAATACATCAATGTCAACTCGAAGTGTGTACCTGGAGTTTAGCCAAAAGAAAAGGAAATTAAGATCAGTTTCAAGCAGTAGCACAACAGCAATGGCTTCAGCAAATCAAAGCACAGTAACACAGCAACAACACTCAATTCTAGCCCAGAGATGACTCAGAGATTTCTGAATGTTTTGAAATCGAATGAACCCACTCAAATAAGCCCCGAATCAATTGAAAACCAATCAATAAGCTTCAAAACTTCAATACACAATCACTGAACCAGAAAAGGAATTCAGTATCTAAAATTCTGAAATTCTACAATGAAACATTAGGTGTTTCTTTTTTTTTTTTGAAAGTTTTTGTTTGTTTTTGGATTTTTGCAGTTTTTAATTTCAAAATAAGATCTGAAGTTGGAGAAGAGTTTTAAGGGGGAAATTTTGGAGGTTCCAAACTTTGGGAAATTTTTCAGAGGTTAAAAACTTGTTAGTGAAGGCATTGGGGTTGCCTTTTATAGGCCATCATAGGGTAGAAAGTTTTGGGAGCTTTAAAACAATTTTTCCTCTTTTGATTTTCAGAAAATGACTATTAGACCCTAACTTTGTGACTTGTTACACAAGTTACTGCATAAAAATGCAGAAAACTGACACTAAGGCCCCCTTCTAGAAGGCCCTAGGGTATTCTTTTAGCTATGAAATTCCTATAATACCCTTGCTTGGGTCTTGAAATTACTAACCTTAACAAACTGGGCCATTTTCAATGCCCAAAATACCCCTACTCTCCTCTGAAATAACTAACTAATCTATCAGCTATATCCAGTCAGCTTAAACTAAACCTAAATTCACTAAGACTAACTAATGAACTAAAGGCAATTCTGGTTAACTAACAACAAATTAAGATTAGTTAAACCCAAACAAAGTTGACTACAAACTATCAAAAAAGAGATTTGAAGCTAATATCCAAACTTAACCGAGTCAGAAAACAACAAGTATTGAATTGAAGATCAAAACAGAGTCAATCCCAAAATCCTACTATTAATCAGACTAGAATCAAAACGAAATAAAATAACAAACAAAAGGAAAAATCAATCACAAGACTAGATTAAAGAAAGGATCAATCAAAAGTGAGTTTAAACCAACATTAACACTGAACCAAATCAGAAGAAACAAAGACACATCTACTAATAATTGAAACAATTGAACTAAATCCTAATATTGACTAACTGAGATGAATTATGAAATCAAAACTAATACAACAGAATCAAAATCATGCATCAACATAAAAATCAGAGTCAAATCGAATGAAAAGAAGAAAAGGAACAATTACTACACTAATGGAATTAACATAAAAAAAACTAAAGAATACTTACTGAGCAAACTCCGGCCAGCCATTAATTTTTGAATCTTCCTAAGATTCCTGACGCGTAACATTCCTAGTCGTGTGTTTTCAAAAGGAAAATACATGATTAGGGATTTTACGGTCCGAAATCACAAAGATTTGAATTAGGGTTCTTTGGCCAGAAAATTTAAAAAATGATTTTTGAGGAGTTCCAGGCAGATTCGAAGCAAACGGGTATGGGGGTTGGGTAGAGGAGGCTCAGGCGGTGCAGTGGTGTAAATTTGGGGTCGTTTGGCATAACTTGTGTTTTGGCCGGAATAATTTTAAACGTATATTCGACGAGTTCTACTAAGATTTGAAGGAAACCACTGACGGATTTGAGAAGAGGATGAGAAGGGGAACAAAGGGTGTTAATTTGGTGGCCATTGGCATGACCGGCGTTCGCCGGCGGCGGCTAGGGTTTTGCAGGTTTGGGGTGTTTGGTTGAGATTTGAAAGAAAATAATGGTGGATTCGGAGTGGGGAGATGGAGACGAGGCTGTGATGAAAATTTGGGCGTCATTGGACACCGGTCGTCGCCGTGAGGCGATTTCCGGCGGCGGGGGACGGCGGAGGACGGCGGAAGACGATGGGGTGAGTTTGGTACGAGAAAGACGAGATTTCTGTCTCTAAAATTTGTACTGATTTATTACACTTTTATGTAATTAGACCCAAGAGTTCTGGACCGTTGATCAAAGGGTATGAATGGTCGTGATTAAAAGATCTTAAACCAGACGACGTCGTTTCACATGGGGCTGGACTGGGCTGAGGCGAGTTTGGGCCATTTTGACCGGGTGGCATGGGGTTTTGAGGGTTTGGGCCACAGACCTTGTTACAAGAGTGGCCCAAATTGATTTTCTTATAGGACCAAATTTAATTAAAGTCTCCTCTTATTTCTTTTATTCCCTTGTTTTTTTTGTTTGTTTTTGTATTTTTTTCTGATTTTATAAAGGTGCAAAAATTAAAATAACAATTAAACTAAACTAATTAATGCCTAAAATTACTTTAAAAACTATTTTGCGACAATTTCACAATTAAAACAATAAAAATACTAAAGTGAACTATTTTTGTTATTTTCTTCCTGTTTTGTTCTAAAATAAATTAATACTAATTAATACTAAAAATGTGAAATTAAATCCCTAAATGCAAATGCATATATTTTGTATCTTCTTATGAATTATCATGCACAAATAAAAATGCAACAATTAACACAAAATTCAACAAAATTCACAAAAATTGTAAAATAATAAAGAAATCATTTTATTTGAAATTTTTTGGGAATAATTTGCTTAGGGCAAAAATCACGTGCTCACACCTACAATCTCAAAACTCCATCCGCATCTAAGGTAACCTGCTTGCCACCTCCTCGCTGCACCGTGTCTCTAAGGATACACAAATAGGGATCATCAAACTGCCGATCACGGATACGCTCCAATAATGAAGAACGAGAAACCGTGCAAGCTAACACACGACTGGGATCAGAAACATCCAGTCTCACGAGCTGATTGGCTAAAGCCTAAACATCCAAAGCAAGCGGCCTCTGGCTGACCGGAATATAAGCAAGACTGCCCATACTAGCTGACTTCCTACTCAAAGCATCGGCCACTACATTGGACTTCCCCGGATGATAAAGAATGGTGATATCATAATCCTTCAACAACTCCAATCACCTTCTCTGCCTCAAATTCAACTCCTTTTGCTTGAACAAGTACTGAAGACTCTTGGGATCAGTGAACACCTCACAGGCCACGCCATACAAATAGTGCCTCCAAATCTTTAATGCGTGAACAATAGCTGCCAACTCTAAATCATGCACCGGATAGTTCTTCTCATGAATCTTTAACTGCCTCGAAGCATAGGCAATGACCTTGCCATCCTGTATTAACACTGCACCAAGCCCAATACGGGAATCAACACAATAGACTGTATAGGGCCTTGAACCTGTGGGCAAAACCAACACCGGTGTCGTAGTCAGAGCTCTCTTGAGCTTCTAGAAGCTCGCCTCACACTCATCGGACCATCTAAACTGAGCACCCTTCTGGGTCAATCTAGTCATCGGGGCTGCAATAGATGAAAATCCCTTCATGAACCATCTATAGTAGCCTGCCAACCCCAAGAAACTCCGTATCTCTGTAGCTGATGCTGGTCTAGGCCAGTTCTTGACTACCTCAATCTTCTTCGGGCCCACCTGAGTACCCTCTGCTGATATAACATGATCCAGAAATGCAACTGAACTCAGCCAAAACTCACACTTGGAGAACTTGGCATATAACTGACTATCCCTTAGAGTCTGAAGAACCACTCTAAGGTGTTGCTCGTGCTCCTCCTGGCTGCGAGAGTATATCAATATATCATTAATGAACACTATCACGAATAAATCCAAATAAGGCCTGAACACTTGGTTCATCAAGTCCATGAAGGTTGCTGGGGCATTTTTCAACCCGAATGACATAACCAAGAACTCATAATGCCCATACCGAGTGTGGAAAGCTATTTTAGGGACATCGGATGTCCTAATCCTCAACTGATGGTAACCAGATCGCAAGTCAATCTTGGAAAATGCCCTGGCACCCTGAAGCTAGTCAAACAAATCATCAATCCTCGGTAGTGGATACTTATTCTTGACCGTTACCTTGTTCAATTGTCGGTTCTCATTGACCCATCCTTCTTCTTGACAAATAACACCGGTGCACCCCAAGGTGAGACACTAGGCCTAATGAAACCCTTCTCAAGCAAATCCTGAAACTGTTCTTTTAACTCCTTAGACTCCGGTGGGGCCATACGATATGGCGGGATAGAAATGGGCTGAGTGCTCGGAACCAGATCAATGCAGAAATCAATATCCCTGTCGGGTGGCATACCCGGCAGGTCTGAAGGAAAATATCAGGGAACTCACAAACAACAGGCACAGAATCGATAGAGGGAACCTTAGCACTGGAATCCCGAACATAAGCTAAATAAGCCAAACATCCCTTCTCGACCATACGTCGAGCCTTCACATACGATATGACACTGTGGGTAGAATGACCCGGAGTCCTCTCCACTCTAAAAGAGGCATATACGGTAAAGCTAAGGTCACCGTCTTGGCATGGCAACCCAAGATAGCGTGATAGGGTGACAACCAGTCCATCCCCAATATAATATCAAAGTCAACCATATCTAAAAGCAACAAATCTACACGAGTCTCCAGACCCCCAATCACCACGACACAAGAGCGATGGACTCGATCGACCACAATAGAATCACCTACCGGTGTAGACATATAAACAAGAACATCCAATGTATCACTAGGCATGATCAAATACGGGGTAAAATAGGATGACACATACGAATATGTAGACCGCGGATCAAACAACACTGAAGCATCTCTATCACAAACCAGAACCGTACCTGTAATGACTGCATCTGAAGCCTCTGCCTCAGGCCTAGCCTGAAGAGCATAACATCGGGGCTGGGACCCACCACTCTGATCTACCTCTCTAGGACGGCCTACTGCTGGTTGGCCTCCACCTATGGCAGTCTGAGCTCCACCTCTATGACCTCTACCTCAACCTCTAGCACCTCTACCCCCGCCTCTAGCTGGCTGGGTTGCCTGTGGAGCAGCTGGTGCATGAGCCATGGCACGAGAACCCTGGTGCCGAGAAATGCTCGGTGCTCGAGGGAAAAATCTGGCAATATGACCCGTGTCACCATAAGTGTAATAAGCCCTCGGTTGCTGAGTCTGATAGCCCTGTCGACCTGACTGACCACCACAAAAACTCTGAAGCGACGGTGCACTGATAGGGGCTGGTGTTGCACTGAATGGCTGCTGATCAAAATAATGCCCACGGAAACCACGATCACCCAAGACACCCTGAGAAACCTCAAGGGCTGACTGGAAAGGCCTAGAAGGCTGACCCCTATCATAAGAATCTCTGCCTCCAGATGAGGCACCACTGAATCGGCCTGACTGACGGGGTCTCTTGTTTGCTCTATGACCACCCCCCTGTGGTAATAGCATCTCGATCCTCCGGGCCATATTGACCGCCTCCTGAAAAGTAATATCACTCCCCACCTCTCTATCCATCTGTAGACGAATAGGCTGGATGAGTCCATCAATAAATCGTATCACTCTCTCCCTCTCAATGGGGAGTATGACAATAGCATGGCGAGCTAACTCAATAAACCTGGTCTCGTACTGGGTGACTGACATGGATCCCTGATGGAGATGCTCGAACTGCCTCCGATAGGCCTCATGCTGTGTGATAGGGAGAAACTTCTCCAGAAACAACACTGAAAACCGATCCCATTTCAAGGCTGGAGACCCTGCTGGTCTAGCTAAACAGAAATCCATCCACCAAGTCTTGGTGGATCCAGATAGGCGAAATGCAGCAAAGTCAACTCCATTGGACTAAACAATACCCATGTTCCGGAGAACCTTGTGGCAGCTGTCCAAATAATCTTGAGGATCCTCGGTGGGTGCACCGCTGAAAGTAGTAGTGAAGAGCTTGGTGAATCTATGCAATCTCCACAAAGCATCGACAGACATGGCTGCCCCATCACCTACCTGGGCTACCACAGCCGGCTGAGCTGCTACAACTGGTTGAACTGCTGGAGCATGAACCTGAGGAGCTACCTGCTCCGGAGGACGAGTAGCAGGAGTCTGGGCCCTTCCTACAGCCTGACAGACAGCTGGTGCTACAGGAAGCAAACCCGCTCGGGTAACACTCTCCATGAGGCCCACCAATCGGACCAATACATCCTGAAGAACTAGGGTAGCAATAAACCCCTCTGGGACCTAAGATGGGCCCACCGGAGCTGCTGGGGCTGAGGCTGGAACCTCCTCTTCAAAGTCGACCTGAGGCTCTATCACTAGTGCTGTTGCTCGGGGATGGGCTCTACCCCTACCTCGGCCTCTAGCACGGCCTCGTCCTCTGCCCCTAGCGGGAGCTGCCTGGGGCTCGGACTGCTGATCAGAAGATAAAGAAGCACATGTTCTCACCATCTACGAAAGAACAGAGTAGAATTCAATTAGCATTGAGGCATGACAAGAAAGAACAAATGTGAAACTTTTCCTAATTCTGTAGCCTCTGGGGGATAAATACAGAGATCTCCGTACCGATCTCTCAAACTCTACTAAGCTTGTCCATGAGTTGTGAGAACTATGTAACCTAGAGCACTGATACCAACTTGTCACGACCCGGAGTTCCCACCCTCGGGAGTCGTGATGGCGCCTACTCGTAGAAGCTAGGCAAGCCAAATTTAGTGCCCGTTTGGCTTAGCTGATTTAGAGTAGCTGATAAGCATTAGGTGCTGAAAAGCACTTTTAAGTGTTGAAGCTGATTTAAAAAATAAGCAGTTACGTGTTTGGATTAAAGTTCTGAAAT
The DNA here is from genome assembly GCA_026770625.1 of Nicotiana glauca. Lineage (NCBI taxonomy): Eukaryota > Viridiplantae > Streptophyta > Magnoliopsida > Solanales > Solanaceae > Nicotiana > Nicotiana glauca. The sequence continues at coordinate 12,288 of MU766510.1, forward strand.
TAATAATATGCAGCTGAAGAACTAGATATACGAAGAGTTTTTAAAAAGAAGTATTTTAGGGATAGAATCATTAATATTTTGGTCAAACTTAAAGTGCTTATAAGCTGAAATTTGATAAGTTGGGGGATACCAACTTATGACTTTTGCCTTATTTTTGTCTTATAAGCACTTAACTTATAAGCACTTTTAATTTTACCAAACGCGTAGATAAGCCAAAAAGTGCTTATAAGCCAGTTTGACCAGCTTATAAGCTTAGCCAAATACCCTATTAATTACTTTTTGTTAACAACATAATCCATTTTTAACAATTATTGGCAATAATATAAAAGCAACGAGATTAAATAATAAGCGGAAGTCTTAACATTATATAAAACTGAATAGAAATGCGAAAAGTTCAACAAAATCATCTACCCAAGACTGGTGTCACTGTACTCACGAACTGCTAAGAATACTAAATACAACGTCTGAAAGAAAACATAAACTGTTTGTCTCGAATACAATGAGATAATAGACTAAAAGAGAGGATAAGGGAGACGTCGGGCCTGCGGACGCCTGCAAGGCTACCTCGGGTCTCGCTGGACTGAAGGCCTACTCCCACACTAATGTTGCTGTTGTTGCTGCCAGAAACCTGGATCTGTGCAAAATAGCACAGAGCGTAGTATCAGCACAACCGACGCCTATCCAAAACTCACCCGAGCCCTCGGGGCTCCAAACCAAATATGCACACAACCTGAAAAACATCCTACGGACTTATCTGTGCGATCAAATCACCAAAATAATATCATATACATCGAATTAACCTCAAAATTAATAATTTCTTCCAAGTTTTCATAAAACATCAAATTTTCATTTTAAGTCCGAAACACGTCAAACGACGTCCGTTTTCAACCAAATTTTGCAGAAAGAGCTTAAATCACATATAAGACCTGTACCGGGTGCCTAAACCAAAATATGGGCCCGATACCAATACGTTCATTTCAAATTCCCTTAAATATTTTCAAAAAATAATTTCACACAAAAATTCATTTCTCGGGCTCTGGACCTCGGAATTCGATTCCGGGCATATGCCCAAGTCCTATATTTTCCTACAGACCCACCGAGACCGTCAAATCACGGGTTCGGGTCCGTTTATCCAAAATATTGACCAAAGTCAAATTTATTCATATTAATATCAAAATTTAGCATTTTTCACACATAATTCATATTTAAGCTTTCCGGCTACGCGCTCGGACTGCGCATGCAAATCAAGGCAACCCTAAATGAGGTTTTCAAGGCCTCGAAAGCACAGAAAGAGTAAGAAAATAAGTGATGACCCTTTTGGGTCGCCGCAACGGCAAATTCATAAAAGTTCATGGCCTACAAACATGGTTCTTAAATAACTGACAACGACATATTAAGGATTTAATAATCAGATATGCTATCAACAAATTTCATAGGCGAATTCATATGAGAAATTATTCAAACACATGTCATTTTTATTCAAACTCTATACGGCCAAATACACAACTTGTCACAAATAATGGTTTTCTCAACCAATAATTCCTAAAGCATGATTTCTACATAGAAAGCGTCACTCATTTATTATGAAAATGTAAACTAAAAAAAATTAAAAATAAAATAGGGAGAAGGAAATTTTAAAGCTACAGACCTACTTGGGGGCAGCGAACTGGTATGTTGGTCTCAGGTCTACTATCTCCGGCCTCAGAGCAGTAACTCGAACAAACGATAAGCACAAGAGCAAGAGTTATGGCTAAGGAGCAGCAGATGCCGAAAAGAAAATGATTGTGAAATTTAACATTTAGAAAGAGTATTCAGAATGTTAGAGTGGTCTTTAAAAGTAGAGATGTGGCGGCTATCCCCGGTGGTCCTCAATAGACCCAAAAATGCTAGTATTTATGGGAAAAAATTGGGCATTTCCTGGGGGGTTTGGGCGGGACTTTTTAAGTCCTGATTTGAATCACACTTTCCGTTTGAAATCCGAACGTTAGAGTTTTGGATAGATGCAGTCAAATTAATCAGAGAAAGAACAAAAAGAAATGAAGAGGTCAAAGTTAGCACTGAGATTTCTGAAAAGGCTGGAGAAAAATCAAGAAATAGGAATTTGCTTTCACGTGATTGAGGCAAGCAAAGATAAAAATGGAGTTGACAACTAATATCCATTGTTAGTGAGGGTTGTTTGTTATCTGAAAATAGAAAAAAAGAAGAAGAAGCGAAGAGAGGCGCTTGGGGATGAAAAATTGATTAGGGTTGAATTTTAAGGTTATTTTTGTTATTGGCTAAGTTGGTTGGCTTTTGGTTCGATACTAGGCTGATCCAAATTGCTAGCTCCTTGGACAAAAAGAATGGGCTATTTCCATCAGGCAAGACTACAAAGCTTTTGGACTTTGATTTGAATTTGGATCCTTTCTTCCTTACTTTCTTTATGGCTAATATTCTAACAATTATATTATCTAATGCTATTTTAATATTAGCATAATAATATTAAGGAATTAATCATGTTACTCAATATAACTTAATAAAATTATTATTACTAGTATTTAAATTTATTAAAAAACATTTATACTAATCGATAAGTACAAATCTATAATGTTCTTGGACGAAATATTTAGTAAGGTCTTGCCTTTTCGTAAAAGGCAATAATAATAATAATAATAATAATAATAATAATAATAATATTATTATTATTATTGTCACACCTCCTTTTTACGCGTTTTATGCACCCCGTGAAGGGCGTAAAGGAGTTTTTCCAATTAAAGGACAGTCGGAACGGGATTTGCTATTATTTATTTAGAGTTGCCACTTGGAAGATTAATGGTGTCCCAAGTCACCGGTTGAATCCCGAACCGGGGAAAATATGACTCTGTTAACAGTCCGCGAACCAGAAATTCGGATAAGGAATTCTGTTAACCCGGGAGAAGGTATTAGGCATTCCCGGATTCCGTGGTTCTAGCACGGTCGCTCAACTGTTGTATTTAATTTTTATCTGATTTCCATACATATTCTATTTTATGTGCCTTCTATTAATAACCCGATTTAATTATATTTATTATTTATTTTATAAGAATTACAACGCCGTGAAAATGTATCTCGAACCACGTCGTACCAGTACGCCCGTGGCTTTTAACACATTTAGACTTCGTTGAGATTTGGATTTGGATCACATAGTGCACCCATATTTGGGAAGGCAATATTATTAACATATGCGCCTAAAGCAACTCCGCGTTTATTATCTTTGATGAAGACCGTAAAATTTGCTAAACGGTCCTCGTAATTCTAAGTGTTTTGAATCAACCATTTATTGAGGGCCCCGCGATTTGTTTTTGCTTTTGGCGAGGCTCGTCTCATTTATATTATTAAAGGTCAAGCCTAATGCGATCTATATTTTCTATTTTTTTTTATATCCTAATAATAAAAGTAAAAGTCCTAATTAATTAGCATCTTTGATCTTCAGTGATTCCAGGCTTTTACGATTAGCCCAAGTAACAATAAAATGAGGCATGCTTCGCTTTTGATTCCGCCTAGCCCTAGGCTTCTAGCGTTACATGTTGGCCCAAGTCCATATAATCCACTATTTGGGCTTAGAGGCCCAATGCTAACAAATACAGGGCTGCACGTAAAGGACCTGGGATCGAGCCCCGGTGGGAACGAAACAAAATTTGCTTAACAATTAGCTAAAGAGATCCGTATACTCTATCAACGTCTAATTCTGTTTCAAGCATTCATTTTATAATCAACAGAGAACATTTATACAACTATCGATTGAAACCAAACTTAACACTCAGAGCATTTAAAACTATCAATTGATCTGATATACTTGTATTCTGCAACTCCTTTTAATTAATTCTAATGTGCATGTTATACTTTTAAATTATATAACTAATGAATCATGAATGAATTACATAAAGCCTGTGTTTAACATCAAACTTAGACTGAAATGAATCCATACAGGCATGGATCTATTAAACCTGCTGATACTATATCCTATGCAAACATACGTTCATTATGTGAAATTTACAATTATAACCAATATTCAACCTTCCAAACTATAACATAATCAAACTTAATGTTGCATATCCAAACTCAAAATATACCAAAGCACACACAATTTATATTGCCCATTGTTATAGTATCTAATAGTCACATCAATAGGAAATTATTACTCAACAAACAGATCCAGTTATTTGCAATTTACTTTGAGAGTGCATGAATTTAAACACTTGCAGAGTTTTAAAATGACTAAAGGAGAACAACAACAGACAAATTAATCTTCCAATTATCTTATATTCAGTCTTCTCTTTAAATCAATGCTTCAATTACATACTCAAATGAATTCCACAAGGATCGAATTGTACCTGGAAATAATGAAAGGAACAAGGAGGTAAGTTATTGGCAGATGAACAGCAACAGAACAATATCCAGCAACGAAATAACCCAGAACAAAATGACTGAACTCAGGAAAAAAAAACTGCTCAAAATCACTTGAATAACCCAAAAATCACTCAAAAAACCAAACACTAAACTTCAACAGAGTTTCAGTTGCTAGCAGAATGAGATTCAACAACCAGGGATCGAAACTAATTGGAATATTCCAATGCAACAGTGATATTTTTGATTTTCTATGGATTTTTTTAATGTTTTTGGATTTTTTGGAAGAAATTTTGGAATTAGAAGAGAGAATTCTGATCTGAAGTTCTTAATTTCAGATCTAAACTTATCAGATATTTTTTGAGGAATTTTTTGAATGCTAAAACTTCTCCTTTAAGGCAGAATTACTTCCTATTTATAGAATTAAAATTGGAGGAAAATTCAATTTTTAGTATTTTCATATTAGTCCCCTTTTTTCTGACTTGTTAAACAAGTTACTATATCTTTTTATTAAAACTCATTCTAGAAGGTTCTAGTTGTATCTATTATGTTCCTATCCTTTGAAATGTCTATTTTACCCTCACTTGCATTCTATTATTTGCTAATTCTACCCTTTTCAACACCTATAATACCCCTGAAACTAGGCTGAAATTACTGCTAAACCATTTACTATCCCAAAAGTGCCCTCCCTTCCTTTGATCAATTACTGCTAACCCTTACCCCTTTTCTTCTTCTTTTATTTTTATTATTATAGACTACTTATGGTTACTAATTTTTTAAAAAACAGCTATAACCAATCATGATTAGCAATTACTAGATACTAAAATCACTGAACAAACAGAAATTGAAACAAAATTATCACTACTCACAAAACAGGATAGAAGTATTATCAAAATTAATAAAAAACGAACAAATTCTAGATTTAGAAATTCAATTATCCTAATCAGTCAACTTATCAACTAACAATTTATCAAACAATTACTAACACAGAATCCAATTACAAGAAATAGAAGAAAATTTCCCCCTTTTTAACCACTTAACAGGTCAATAATCCACAATTATTAAAGAAATAGAACAGTTTTCAGGTTTTAAACTTATTTTGATTGAACTATGACTGCTAATTTTAAACGAACCTCAGTGTAAAAATAGATTTTACTGATTTAACTTAAAAAAGCAAAGTCAGAACACAGAGGCTTACTAATTCGAAGCAAAAATAGTCCAAACAGTCCTAAAAAAATAACACCTAGTTCTTCACTACAACATTCTAGAATTTATGAATCAAAGAAAACATAGGGATGAAAAGAGAACATGCAGAAAAGTCAATTACGAATCAAAGCATACAGAAGAGGAAAAACTACCTAAGATGAGAAAAGAACTAAGAAGAAGCAAAGCATACAGAAGAGGAAAATACCTAAGATGAGAAAAGAAATAAGAAGAAGCAAAACATACAGAAGAGGAAAATACCTAATCGAATAGGCGCTTAAAATCTTGACCAATGAAGGCAGAGATGATTATCTGATGACCCCTTAACAAGATTCTATAGTAGATGATGGCATACTTGTAAAGGGGGCCTCGAGATGGTGCTGAGGTACGAGTTTGGTAGTGTTTGGGTAGCGGCGCCGCCGTAGGCGGTGGTGGTGGCGCCTAGGGTTTGGGAAATTTGAGGTCTTGCAGTGGGATTTGAGGAACGAAGGTTAGTGGTTTGAAGAGACGAGGAGAGGAGGAATGTTTTGGTATAATTTTGGTCAGAAACGGAGACCCGCCATCGCTGTGAGCGAATTCTGGCGGGCGGCGGATGGTGGTATAAGGCGGCAGTGATAGAGACAATATAACAGGGGTCTTAGGTTAATTCGATCTTTTGGTCAATTTTATGAAAAATAGATGAAGTATCCTGACCGTTAGATGAAGGCCAAGGGAAGGCCAGGATTAATTCTTTGCCCCCTTACTTAAAACGACAACGTACTGTATGGTCTGAAGCGGACCCGGTTTGGGCATTTTGTACTGGGCCTGGATGGAACTAATTTGGGGTTTGGGCGGATATTGGCGTTTGGGCTATTAATTTTGGCCCAATTGACTGCTTCTTAAGACCAGCCTTTTCCATTTATTGTTTCTTCTTAGTTCTTTTGTTTATTTATTTTTATTTTCCTTTTGTATATTTTATTTTTTTCCGATTTTGTAAAACTAAAATAAAGTCTAATTAACTCCTAAAATTATTTAAAATCAAAGATAAATGCAAATACTATTTTTTTGTAATTTTCTTTAATTTTGTTCTAAAATAAATTAATACCTACTTTCCTAAATGCAAATGCATATTTTTTGTATTTTTATATGCCTTAACATGCACAAATAACAGGCAAACAATTAACACAAAATTCTCAAAAATTGTAAAAAAAATAAAGCAAAAAATTAT
>MU766522.1:0-19784 GCA_026770625.1 Nicotiana glauca
AGGGGTGGCTCATGGGTTAGGAAAGGCACCCAGGTCCGCTTGACTGGGGATACCCGGTCGAGCGCCAGTCATGTCTCTCGAGTTTGGGGCGTGACACCATATAAAGCCTCATACGGCTCTATCTGAATGCTAGACTGATAATTATTGTTGTAAGCAAACTCCGCCAATGGCAATAAATGATCCCAAGACCATCCTAACTCAATCACCTACGCATGGAGCATATCCTCAATAATCTGAATAGTGCGCTCGGACTGTCCATCCGTCTGGGGGTGAAATTCTGTGCTCAACTCCACCCGGGTGCCTAACTCCTGCTGCACGGCTCTCCAGAACCACGATGTAAAATGGGTACCTCTGTCTGAAATAATAGAAACTAGAATACCATGCAGACAGATGATCTCCCGAATATAAATCTCTGCGCTCCGATAAATAAGTGGTACACACAGGAATGAAATGAGCGGACTTGGTCAGCCGATCCACAATAACCCAAATGGCATCAAACTTATTCAAGGTCCATCGGAGTCCAGATACAAAGTCCATGGTGATGCGCTTCCATTTCCACTCCGGAATCTCTATCTGCTGAAGCAACTCACCCGGGCGTTGGTGCTCATACTTCACCTGCTGGCAGTTGAGGCATCTAGACACATAACCAACTCTATCCTTCTTCATCTGCCTCCACCAATAGTGCTGCCTCAAGTCCTGATACATCTTCGCAACACCTAGATGGATGGAATACCACGAGCTATGGGCCTCTGCTAGAATCAACTCTCGAAGAACATCAACATTGGGCACACAAATTCGGCCTTGCATCCTCAATACCCCATCATCTCTGATGGTCACATCTCTATCGTCTCCATACTGAACCTTGTCCTTGAGGACAAACAAATGAGGGTCTTCATATTGCTGCTCCCTGGTATGATCAAATAAGGAAGACCGGGAAACCACACAAGCTAGAACACGACTGGGCTCCGAAAAATCCAATCTCACAAACTGGCTAGCTAAGCCCTGAACATCCATTGCCATAGGCCTCTCTAAAGCTGGTAAGTATGCCAAACTCCCAAAACTCTCTGCCCGGCGACTCAAGGCATCCGTCACCATATTGGCCCTACTCGGGTGATACAGGATAGTGATATCATAATCCTTCAGCAACTCTAACCACCTCCTCTGATGCATATTTAGATCCTTTTGCTTGAGCAAGTGCTGCAAGCTCTAGTGGTCAGTATAGATCTCACAAGGCACACCGTACAAATAATGACTCCAGATCTTCAAGGCAGGAACAGTGGCAGCTAACTCAAGGTCGTGGACAGGGTAATTCTTTTCATGTATATTGAACTGTCTGGATGCGTAGGCAATCACGCTACCGTCCTGCATCAACACCGCTCCAAGGACAACTCTCGAGGCATCACGATAGACAGTATAAGACCCCGAACCGGTAGGCAACATCAAAATTGGGGCTGTAGTCAAAGCTGTCTTGAGCTTCTGAAAGCTCGCCTCACACTTCTCTGCCCACTAAAATGGGGCACCCTTCTGGGTCAATCTAGTCAAAGGGGCGGCAATCAATGAAAATCCCTCCACAAAGCGACGGTAGTAGCCCACCAAACCAAGGAAACTGCAAATCTCTATAGCTGAGGACGGCCTGGGCCAACTTGTACGACCTCTATCATCCTCGAATCAACCCGAATACAATTACTCGAAATCACGTGGCCTAAGAATGCCACGGAACTCAGCCAAAACTAAGATTTTGAGGGCTTTGCATATAACTTCTTCTCCCTTAAGGTCTGAAGCACGGTCTTCAAGTGCTGCTCATGATCTTCTCGACTCCGGGAATACAACAGAATATCATCAATAAAAACTATAACAAACAAGTCAAGATATGGTCTGAACACACTGTGCATCAAATGCATGAAAGCTGCTGGGGCATTGGTCATCCCAAATGACATAAAAAGGAACTTGTAATGACCATACCAAGTCCTGAAGGCAGTCTTCGGGATATATGGCTCCCGAATCTTCAACTGATGGTAACTTGAGCGCAAGCCAATCTTAGAAAACACCTATGCGCCCTGAAGCTGGTCAAATTGATCATCAATATGAGGCAAATGATAACGGTTCTTCAATGTAACCTTGTTCAGCTGGCGATAATCAATACATATATGCATAGAACCATCCTTCTTCTTCACGAACAAAACAGGAGCACCCCACAGTGAAACACTAGGTCGAATAAAACCCTTACCAAGCAATTCCTATAACTGATCCTTCAACTCCTTCAACTCAGGAGGAGCTATACGATATGGAGGGATGGAAATGGGTTGAGTGCCCGACAACAGATCTATGCCAAAATCAATGTCCCTATCGGGCAGCATGCCTGGAAGATCAGGTGGAAACACATCGGGATAATCCCGTTCTACTGGAACCGAATCAACAGAAGGGGTATCAGCACTAACATCTATCACATAAGCTAAATATGCGGCACATCCCTTCTCAACCATGCGGTGAGCTTTAAGAAAATAGATAACTCTACTGGGAGAGTGATATAAAGTACCGCTCCACTCAATACGTGGAATACCTGGCATAGCCAGTGTCACGGTTTTGGCATGACAATCAAGAATATCAAAATAGGGTGACAACTAGTACATGCCCAAAATAATGTCAAAATCCACCATACCTAGTAATAATAAATCCGCTCTGGTCTCAAAACCACGTATAGTAACCAAACATGACCGATAAATGCGGTCCACAACAAGAGAATCCCACACAGGAGTAGAAACATAAACGGGGGCACTCAAAGAATCCCGAGGCACACCCAAATGCGGAGCAAAGTAAGAAGACACATAAGAATAAGTAGAACCCAGATCAAATAGACCCGATGCCTCTCTGTGACAAACTAGTATAATACCTGTAATGACGGAGTCAGAGGCAACAGCCTCAGTACGAGCAAGAATATCATAATATCTAGCTCGACCCCTCTCTCGAGGGTGACCTCTATCTTCCCGACCTCTGCCCCAAGCCGGATGGGTAGGTGGGGTAGCAATTGGAGCTGTGATCATAGCCTGAGAACTCTAAGGAGCACGCTGTGGTTGAGCAGTCTATGAAGATGCACCCCTACCAAGTCTGGGGCAGTCCCTAACCATGTGGCGTGTATCACAACACTCGAAACAAGCTCTAGGAGGACGCGGTGGCTGTGACTGACTGGGGCCAGGTCTGTTGGACTGACCACTAGAAGCACCCAATGCAGGAGGCGCGCTAGAAAGTAGAGGTGCATAGTAGGGCTCCTGAGGTATAGGCGGAGCTAGAGCAATGCTGGCTGCTGGAAGAGCTGAATGGATGGGACGACCCGCATAACCTCTGCCATAACGACCTGCTGATGGGGTACGGGCACCAGAGTGGTGACCTGACTCTCGAGACCTCTTGACCTCCCTCTCCCCCCGCTCCCTGGCGAGCATACCCTCAATCCTCCTAGTAATGCTCACTACCCGCTGATAAGGAATGTCCATCTCCAATTCTCGAACCATGCAAGATCTGATGGATGGGATAAGACCGTCAATGAACCTGCGAACTCTCTATCGACTTGTAGCAACTAACGCCGGTGCATGCCTGGCCAACCTGGTATAACGGATAGCATACTCCTAAACGGTCATAGCACCTTGGCGCAAATGATCAAACTTTACGCGCCGTGCATCCCTGAGACTTTGGGGGACAAACTCTCTCATAAACATATCCGAGAACTGGATCTAAGTCAGTGAAGCAGCCTCGACTGGAATATCTATCTCATAAGTGCGCCACCAATCATAGGCGGCTCCCCGAAGCTAAAAAGCAGTGAAAAAAACCCCGCTAGACTCCACTATGCCCATAGCGCAAAGAATATGGTGGGACTCCTCTAGAAATCCCAAGGCATCGTTTGATGCTAATCCACTGAATATTGGGGGATCGTACTTCTTGAACCTCTCAAGCCTCCGCTGCTCATCCTCTGAAGCAGCTGACCCGTACTCGGGCTGAACTGGCACTGCAGGCGATGTTGGAATAATCATGCGAGCATTCTTAATCAACACTCGCTGCTCAAGAGTGCAGACAGTGGGAGTCTGTGCTCCTCCCCTTGCCTGGGATGTGGCTGCAGCAAGGGTAAGCAACCCTACCTAAGCCAAGGTGGTGTACATACTCATGAACTGAGCCAAAGTCTCTTGGAGGGCTAGAGTAGTAGTGGCAGTAGTAGGCATTCCAGGTGCCTAGGCTCCGGCTAGATCTGCTAGTGGTGCCTCAGCGACAGCTCGAGTAGGTGCTCTGGCTGCACCACGTGCGCGTCCTCAACCTCTCCCCCGGCCCTGGCCTTTGACTGCTGCAGAAGGGGGCACGGGTGCCTGATCATCTCGAGTAGCACGTGTCCTCACCATCTGTGAGAGAATAGAAGACAGAAGTTTAGAATTGATGTAAAAAATACCGCACGACAAGGAATTCAAATTAAATGAAGATTTTTCCTAAACAGTTACATAGCCTCTTGTAGATAAGTACAGACGTCTCCGTACCGATAAGCGAGACTCTAATAAACCGGCATGTGTTCCGTGACTGCTATAAACCTAGAGCTCTGATACCAACTTGTCACGACCCCAGTTCACCCTCCATGAACATGTCGTGATGACACCGAGTTCCTACAACTAGGTAAGCCTAACAATGCAGAAATTAATATAACTTGCGGAAACATTTAATTAAATTAAGCAAAACTAGAAGAAAACAGTATATAAGTTCCACTTGGCATATACAACTCAAAAATAAAATGCGGAAGTCTACAATCTCATCCCAAAACCCAAAAACTCATGGGAACCACAAGCTAATAGAAATGTAATATGCTACGCTAACTCCAGAATGTCTAAACAACTGAAAGAAAAGGATAGAATAACTACTAAAGTTGGAACATGATAGAGACTCCTGGTCTGCGGAGGCGGCAGATATACCTCGAAGTCTCCGCTAGAACTCTCCGCCTCAAGGATAGTACGCCTGAATCGAGGTACCTGGATCTGCACATGAAAAACATGTACAAAAGGGGCATGAGTACACCATAGCGGTACTCAGTAAGTGCCAAGCCTAACCTCTGTCGGGTAGTGATGAGGAAGGTCAGGGCCTCCTCGTCAGGGCCCTACTGAGGTCAAAAAACATAATATGTGTGAGCACGTGATTTTTGCCCTATGCAAATTATTCCTAAAAAATTCAAACAAAATGATTTTCCTTTCATTATTTTGCAATTTTTTGAATTTTTGTGTTATTTTCTGATAATTGTTTGCATTTTATTTGTGCATTTTAATCAGTGAAAAATATAAAAATACTTGGCATTTGCATTTAGAATTAAATTTCACATTTTAGGATTAATTAGCAGTTGAGTTACTTTTAGGAAAAGAAAAATAACAAGAATGGTCCTTTTTGCATTTTTAGTTTTAATTTATTTTAGTTTGCATTTAAATAGGGAATTTGTGTAATTGGAAATTTGGAAGTGTAATTTTAAAGTCAATTTGAGTTTTGGTTTTAATTTAGCATTTAACAAAATCAGAAAATAAAATACAAAATAAATATAAAAATACAAATAAAGAAAAGGAAAAGAAAAAAATAAACAAATGAAAGGGCAAAGGGCTGGCCATTTTGGGCCATTATGTGATACACAGCTCAAGCCCAACACGGACCCACCTCCACACCCCAGTCCAAGCCCAAATTAATCCCAAATCCGGCTTGCCCTCATTAAGCCAAAACGACGTCGTTTTGGACGTCGATTAATCTTGACCATTCATTCCCTATGATTAAACTGCCTAAATTGTTTCACCATGATACATAAAAATGTCCAAAATACACTAATACGAACCCTAGACACAACCCTCCTTCCTCATATCTCTCCTGTAACACCATCATCTCCGCTGCCCTCCACCCTAACGCCGCCGGCCGAAAATCGCCTCCGCCGGCAGCAATGCTCCAAATCCGCCCAAAATTTCACCACAAGCTCCCCTTTCCCTCCACTTTCCAAATCCCCAAATACCATCCCTCAATTCCTAGCCAATCTTCTCAAATATTGGATCGAAATTCCGGTGAAAACCCTAAGTCTACCAAATCTCACCAAATTAACACCGTGTGCTCTCCCGAATCATCCTGGAAGTTTTCGAATTTTGGATTGAAGGCCGCCCTAAAAAATTTCGTAAGTCGAATTTTCTGTGGATGGCTTGACCATTACAAGGTTTAGCCGTGTATTTTCTCATGGAAAACACACGGTTAAACAATAGTATTGGTCAAGCAACTTCAAGCCAAGTCATCTCGGTTCAGTTTCAAGTTAATACATTAAAGCTGAAATCAGTAAGTCTTTTCCTCTTTTGATTATATTTTCTTCTTTCATGTTTGGTCGATGATTCTGTTCTTATTTTTCTTTATTGATGATTCTGCTTTCTTTTTTTTTGCTTGGTCGAAGTTTTTAAGTAGTTAATCCAGTGTTAGCTCTCGTTCATGGATTTTCGCTTCTGCTGATTAGCCTAGTTAATTCAGTATTGCTGAGTCTGTTTTGATTAATCAGGTTTTAGTATTAGGTTAATTTCAAATTACTTTTAGTTAGTGTTTGATTGTAATTATTAATTTTCGTTCGATTAGTATTTCTTTGGGGACAATTAGTTAGACCCTATCAATTTAGATGATTGGATATAGCTGAACAGCTCAGCCTTTAATTAATTCTAGTTGAGTTTTAACTAGGACAAAAGGGGTTTTGGTTGGTTAATAATTTCAAGGAGTAGTCAGGGGTAGTTTGGGCATAGAAAAGGGTTGTTTTATGAAGAATAGTAAATTAAAAACTAAGATAAGGGTAGTATAGGTATTGTATAGTTAAAAGAACACCCTAGGGCCTTCTAGAATGGGACTTTAGTGTAGATTTCAGCAAACTTAGGGCAGTAACTTGAGAAACAAGTCAGAAATTGAAGGTTTAATAGGTGAAATCTGAAATTAAAAGAGGGAAAAATTTGTGAAAGCTTCCAGAACTTTCTGCCCTATTATGGCCTATAAAAGGCAGCCCTAGTACCTTCACTAACAAGTTTTACACACCCCTGAAAATTCCCCAAGCTTCAGCCATCAAAAAACTACCTCTAAAAAGCTCTCTCTTCCTCTAATTTTCAGATCTGCCTTGAAATTCAAATACTTAAAATCCAAAAACATCAAAAACAGAAAATCAAAAAAAAAAAGAGTTACTGTTTCATTGCTTATTTAGATCATTTTCCAATTTTCTCTTTGCATTTCTCCAAAATCTGTTCTAAGTTTGAGTTTCAGCAACATTTAAGAGTATTTGGCAGTTTGGTCGAGTATATTTGTCACGACCCCAAACCCGGTCGTGATGGCGCCCAACCCAACGGCTAGGCAAGCCCGACCAAATATACTCTCAACCCGAGCTTAGAGTTCAAAATCATTTATTTTAAGTCATTAATAGTGAAGGAAACCAAAATAAACTGATAGTTATAAAAATTATCCCGAAAATCTAACAAAACAATATAACTTCCCAAAGACCTAGGGTCACGAGTCAAGAGCCTCTATCAGAATATCAGGACAATACTAAAAAATCTACATAATCTGAATGTACGCGGAATAAACAAAACAACAGAGTGATAAGGGGAAATGTCGGGTCCTGCGGACGCCAGGTAGCTACCTCGACGATCCTAAATGGGGATCTAGACCAGCACCAAGCTCAGCTAAGCTTCCAAGTACCTGAATCTGCACACATGGGGCAGGGAGTCGAGTGAGTATTTCCAACTCAGCGGTAATAAAAGTAAATAATGCTGAGGAAAAGAAAACCACACAAAGCACTATCTCGCGCTATAAAATACAGAATCACATTTTAGATTTCAGTACACTTTCATGCTATTCCTTTATAACATATCTAAGTAGATTTTGAAATCTCTTTTTAACATCTCTTCTTTCATTATTAACAGTTCAATACCTGGGTACAACATCAAACAGTGCAAGTCTGCACTCAAGTCAGCCCCTTGGGCTCAGCACTCCTTAACAATTTCCACCAGTGTATCTGGTCAACAAGGCAAATAACATATGTATGCCAGTAATGTATGAGTGCTAAATGTCGTGCCATGTAGTACAAGTAGAACCAATGCATGAATGCAATGCAATGCACATGACGCTGTGGCGTACAACCCGATCCATTTGGGCGCTCGGTGCTCACTGTGGGGGTTCAGACTCCGGAGGGGCTCCTACAGCCCAAGCGCAATATTATATGACTCCCGCTGCGGCGTACAGCCCGATCCATGCATGGTCATGAATGCACATAAGCCTCTTGGGCATTAATCACATAGCAATTTTTCAGCTAAAATATCAGTTAAACATCAATTAAGTTTTCAAATCTTAGAAAGATGGCTGAGTTCACAAAATACCATTTTAAAACCTTAGACTGAGATGAAAATATGCACAGTATTGCCAAGACAGTGATACCAATCCCTGAAGGATTCAAATATTCGGCACGAAGCCCAAAACATGATAATCAATCCAGTTCATGATAATTAATATCTTTATTAGGGTGTCAATTCAATTTCAAGCAATTAGGTAGTGTTTTTATTAAGCGGGACGGACCAAGTCACAATCCCCAATGGTGCTCTACCCCACGCCCGTTATCCGGCGTGCAAGTCACCTCAATATAGCACTATGATGTGCAAGTCCGGGGTTTCAAACCCTCAGGACATCATTTACAAATATTACCCACCTCGAACC
Organism: Nicotiana glauca; assembly: GCA_026770625.1. NCBI lineage: Eukaryota > Viridiplantae > Streptophyta > Magnoliopsida > Solanales > Solanaceae > Nicotiana > Nicotiana glauca. The sequence continues at coordinate 8,716 of MU766522.1, forward strand.
GGCGAAAACTCTAGCCCGCGACGCCTTTGCTCCTCAAACCGGCCTCCACGCGCGTCCAATCTATCCAAAATCATAAGGAATACATCATAATATGCTAATGGGACATAACCCAAACGAAAGAACTCGAAAAATACTCAAAAACACGAAATTGGCAAAACCCGAGCCCCGGCCCACATCCCGATAAATTTCGAAATTCACATTTCTGGAATCCTCGTCTCGCCACGAGTCCGTACATACCAAGAACTCCCAAATCGGACCACAAATAGCCCCTCAAATCCCAAATTTAAAGTTTTTGCTCCAAGCCCTAATTTCTTATCATTTTGCTATGTTTTCATGAATTTCAAGCATGATTCTACCATAAAATTATGTATTTAACTCATAAAACTTACCTCCAATGATTCCCAGTCGAAACCCTTTCAATTCCCGTCCAGAAGCTCTCAAGAATGACCCAAAATGGTGGAAAAATGGGTTGTTTTCACGACTGAAATATTTTTAAAATTATGTCCGGGTACTGTAGCTAACACTATGCGATCGCATAGAACAAAAATTCCGGCTCCAAATTTAACCCTATGCGATCGCATAAGCCTCCTGCGATCGTATAGAACAAATTTCCAGGGTCTCAAATTAACTCTATGCGATCGCAACACTCCCTATGCGATCGCATAGCACAACCAAACAGCCCCCCTAATTCCTTCTATGCGATCGCATGAAACCCTCTGCGATCGCATAGAACAAAAGTTCTCTGCAATTTTTCTGCTGCATTTTTCAACTCAAAAATTCCCGTTAACCATCCGAAATCACCCCGAGGCCCCTGGTACCTCAACCAAAAGCACCAACACATTCTATAACCTTATTCAAACTTGTTCCAATCATCAAAACACGTCAAACAATGCTAAAACCATTAAAACACATCGGATTCAAGCCTAAATTTATCAACTTCTTCCAAAACTCGCATTCGATCCAAAACCCAACCAAACGACGTCTGAATGACCTGAAAATTTGCAGACATATCCAAAATCACCTAACAAAGCTACTGAAACTCTCGGAATTCTATTCCGACTCCCGGATCAAAATATCACCTAACAATCGGAAATCGCCAAAATACTAACTTCGCCAAAATAGGCTAACTTCTTCACCGGACCTCCAAAATTACTTCTGATTGCGCTCCTAAATATTAAATCATCACCCCGAGCTAACTGAATCATCAGAATTAAATTCCAAGCCCTCTAACTCATAAGTCAACATCCGATTGATTTTTTCAATTTAAGCCTTCTTAAAAGAGACTAAGTGTCTCATTTCTTAATAAAATTACTCCAATTAAATTCTAACGCTCCCAATACCGATAATGAAATATAAAGCAACACAATAAGGGGGAAACGGGGTGGTACCTCACGAGACGACGGGTCGGGTCATCACAATATTTGGATTCGGTTGGGTTGGTTTTGGTTAAGTGTTGTTTCAGGAAGTTTCACAAGCAATTTAAGTTCATTGTTGAATTTGTTTGAGGGCATTTCAAGTGGTTGTTGGTTTGATTTGTCAGTTTCTGTCTGATTGTCAAACATTTCTGGGTGCTAAATCACTTCTCGAGCTGCTGTTGCTGTGTTGTTCCTATTATATTGATCCTTTTACCTCTCCTTTGTTTCGATTCCAGGTACACTTCGAGACCTTGGTGTAGATCTCCAATTTTGAGAGTGAAATGAAGTGAAAGCTGTGTTGATATACTTGCCTTGTTGTATTTTCGTTACAATTGGAATTGTAATTTCCTGGGTCTGTTTGATTTCAGAATGTATCGACTGTTATTAGATTGCAATTACACAACTTTTACAGAGACATTTAGGTATTGTAAATAATAAGAACTTTTGGACTTTGAATTTGTTCACTATAGTAGTCTAAAAACTGAGTTTAAATTAGCTAAACTGTAAAATTTGTCTCCATATCATCTATTAGTTAACATAGATTTGATTCAGCCTAGTTCACTTCATTCTTAGTAGTCAAAAGTCTTCATGACACCAGGCTGTTAGACTGTTAATCTAGATGGGCTATGGCACAATTTGGTTTTAAAATTTGAACTAGGAGATAGCTGGAAACAGAATTATGTTTAGTAGTGTTATCTTGTTAAATTTAATATACTATTTTGAAATTAAGTCGTTAAATAGTTCTAATAAGATATAGATATAATCATCTAGTTAAATTACTCAGCTTAGTTCATTCATTTGAGGTCTTAATTTGGAATGTTCTTCCTTGTCACTAATAGCGATTATCGGAATGTTTTTGAAATTACGTTGTTAATGTGTATTTATTCAAATATAAAACTTGCAACAGTCCATTTTTGGACTGCTGGACTTTGGTACCCTTCACAGACGGCCCAGACCCACGATGGTTTGGCCCTTGGTATATGACGGGTAAGGATTCTTTTAAGTGGGCTATGTTCGAGGCCCCAAAGTGGTTTAAGATTCGGGCTCGTATGAATTCAATAGACTTAAATCTAACAATTCTTAAACAACGACTAACTAAGACTCTTTCTTCTATTTTGGAGACAGTAAAATGTAGAAAATCTTAGTTTACTTTAGGATTGGCCTATAAACAAAATGAGACTATCCTCGCCAGATTAAAAAAAGTAAATTTGCGGGGCCCTCAATAATTAGTTATGTTAAAATACTTAGATTTAGTGACGGGCCGTTTAGCAAATTTCACAGCCCTCACCAAAGATAATAACGCGTTAGTCACTTTAGGCGTGCTTTTTTAATAATTTACCTTCTTAAATACGGGTGTGCATTTCATGAAACTCAAATCCAAATCCAAAAACATCGAGTAAGAATGTGTTGAGGATCCGGGTGCATTTCATGTGACGTGATCCGAAAATATGTTTTTAAACGATGTTCACTTTCTTAAATTTTTTTAATTAAAAGCGGTAAATAATTTTTAAATTGCACTATAGGATAACATGTATAAAAATCAGATTTTAGCCATTTATAATAATTTAAGTGACCGTGCTAGAACCACGGGATCTGGGGTGCCTAACACCTTCCCTCAGGTCAACAGAATTCATTACACAGAATTTCTGGTTCGCAGACTCCAATTGGGAAGTCGAAATTTTTCTCGATTTGGGATTTAAATTAAACCGGTGACTTGGGACACCAAAAGTCAATCCTATCCCAAGTGGCGACTCTGAAAATAAATAAATAATCCCATTTCGAATAATGTCATTATAATTGGAAAAACTCCCTTATACATTTATCCTTCAGGGTAGGTGTGTAAAAAAGGAGGTGTGATAGCTCTGGCGACTCTGCTGGGGATCGAACCCAGAATTCCGGTTCAGGGTTCAAAGAATTCGAGCTTAGTATAATTATTGTATTTGGCTTTATCTGATTTTTCTATATGTTTCTATGCTATATGTGCTAAATGTTTTACTACTTTGGTTTTTTCTGGAACTGTATATATAAACTGTCGCGAATCCCTTCCTCTTTCTGAGTGTTCTAAATCATGGAAAAGGGTGCACTTCGTGTAGCTTCTCTTCTGTTTAGAGTCTTTCCCAGTTTAGAACGAGGTTGGATAAGTTGCTAAGCCGATGGAGCTTCTGTATCCCCGGTACGCTGCCTCCCCTTCGGCCCGAGTTGTCCGCTCGGGTAAGCCAGGTCTAGACCAATAAACCTAGGGTTTAAACCTAGAAGAACAATAAATTCATGTCGGGTCCCTAGTAGGACGTTTATTTGCATAATGTGCATTTGACTTAGGGGACTCAACACAGGGGTTGGGTCCGTCTAGGACAGGTGACTTGATCCATCTTACGTGCTACCTGCGCATTTATTTGCTCGTCTTTGCATGTTTACCGGCTTTTCTATAATGAGTGAAAATGAGAAAATAGCAGTGTTAGGACTAAGTGAGGGTGACCATTTGTTTTGAAAATCCCAATGCCCAAATAGTACCGAAATGCTGCCGGATTTCTGAAAAAAATAAAAAATGGAAAAACAAAGAGAAAAAGAGAAAATATTTGAAAAAAAAGAAAAACAATTGTTAGTCAAAACAGTTTTGATTTTGGCAAATCTGCGCGCACTACGCTGGTTTGATTCTCACCGGATGTGAGATACGTAGGCAACCCTCATCGGGTCCAACCACCCATTTTGCAAAAATAGCAAAAAATAATGTCAAATTTTCGTCATAAATATAGTCGGGTGATGCCATTCTTGTTAAAATAAGCCGAATGTCCACAAAAGGGCGCCAGGAGGCTATTTTTGCAAGAACAGCCACCCTGAGTGATTTTAAATGGTTTGCGGGCACAACCTTAAAATCTTCTTCCCATAAGCACTGAAAGGCCGTATTCGCAAAACCAAATCATTGCCTTGTTAAATAAAGAATTTTTGAAATAGCTAGTTTTCAAAATAAGTCATTAAAATTTCCTTTTTAAATAAACGTGCAGGATGACTTCAAGTAACATCGAGACCTTCTCAGTCCTGAGTGAGATCCCCTTGAAACTTCACATGTGGTGGCATGATCTAGGAAAAGGAAGCAGAGATACCGTGGTTAAAATTTTGGGCGGTCTAGTTGATCTACTGAACATCAAACCGAGGAAAGATATCATTGAGGCCCTTATACCATTTTGGGACCCGACCCGTAACGTATTCTGGTTTTCAGATTTTGAACTCACACCTACCTTAGAGGAGATTGCGGGATATGCAGGCCTCAACGGGAACCTTCGAGGCAGATACCCATTAGCCCCACGACCGATAACCCTTCATAGGTTTTTGGATCTGTTGAGCGTTAGATGGGATATTCAAGACCCGCATCTGGCAGAAGGGTGTTGTACATTGCACTTCCTATATCATCGGTATGGAAACCCAAAAGGTTTCGAGGAGCCCAACACTGGTTTGACACCTGCCAGAAATAAAGAAAAATAGGAAGCTCGACGGGGATTAGCCTTTATGGTAGCCTTTCTGGGAGTAGTGGTTTGTCCGAGAAAAGATGGTCACACAAACCTCGGCCTGGTAGGGATGCTAGATGTTGCCATGAAAAAACTTTACTAGCACAGTAGTTCCTCTGATTATAGTAGAAATGTACCGATCTCTGACCAAATGCCGCGAAGGCAGGAAATTCTTTCAAGGTTGCAATTTGCTCTTACAGTTGTGGATGCAAGAACACCTCTGTCACCGCACCGGCTATATGAACTACGGTTTAACCGAGTTGACTTGTATTGCAGAATTTGGGACCCGGGTGACAGGTATTAAGTTCCCTGAGGGTACTGAGGCGTGGTCGTCATGCTTAAGATCCCTGACCGCAGATAAAGTCGAATGGGCTTATGGTTGGCTTCCTGCTACTGAAGTTATATACACATCAGCAGAGGTCCCCTATATTCTTTTGATGGGTATCCAAAGCATACAGCCTTACGCTCCTTACTGGGTTTTGCGACAACTTGGAAGATTCCAGACAGTGCACAATGATGAAGACCTGAGTGAGCAAGTCATTGAGTTAGGCCCGAAGGCTGCATTTCCTGAAGGCAGAATCCGAAAGATATGGAATACGTGTCGGTTCCTCGAGCCTAAAACCATAATATAGGACCAAGTTAGAGGCGAGGTAGATCCCAAGTATCTGACATGGTTTGGCAAAAGATTTCAAATCCCAGAGAGACCCGCTAAAAGACCGCACGTGCAGTAATTTACCGATGGGGTCCAAGTTCAATGGGATTGGCAAGCAAAGGAAAAGGAGTACCGAGCTAGAATAGGACGGTTAGAGCAACAGGTCCGGGACCTCCAATTCGATAAAAGTGTACAGGCTGCAGCCGATGAGGGTGATAAAAAGAAATTAGCTCAGGAGAACGAAGCACTCAAAGCGCAAATTAAACAAATGAGAATAGATGCCCGAAACCAAGAAAGAAGTCTATCTGGTGAAAGGTTGATCAAAGGGTTAAAGAAACAAATCTCGGACTACCAAGAAGAACTAGAAAAATTCGAGGGAAATATGGCAAGACTCCGGGCGAAGTGGGCTAAAAAGACTGAAGAAAGAGCCTAATTTGTGCAGCAAATGAGGATAAACTACAAAGGGACTATCGTCAAGATGAAGAGAAAAATGAATACTATGGAAGAAAAGACAGCCCAGCGGGATAAAGAATTCCAAGCTGAGATGAACCAGTGCCATAGGTTAATGGCAGAAATGGAAAGGGAAATTAAATCGCTACAAGATCTGCACTTCTAGGACTCTCAGGTGCTAGAAGCTCGTACACAACAAATAAGCCGACTCCTCCAAGAAAAGGGCCAAATCAGGGAAAAGATTAGAAACATTGCCCACTATATTGTCATGAAGTGTCAGGCCAGCGAGCGAATGGGTCGTACCACGTCCTTTGCCTCAGTGATGATATTTGTTCGCCAGTTCATGAATGATTTAGATCAGTTGCAAAGGGGTCTCGCACGCAGGCCTGCGGCGATGCCGAATGATGCTCCGCGGGCCCCAGGATTTGAAGCATTGATGTATTCTTAATTAATCGAGTCTATATTTTTTGCTTTTGAGTCTATTTTGTAATTTCCTTTTCAATGAAAGAAAAACAAATAGTCTAGTAGCTCTTGTAACCGCAGTTGTTATCAATGAAAAATTAAAAATTACCAAAAATTATTTTCTTACTTTTGCATTTATTTGCAAGAACTATGCTTGGTCTGATTCATGCGGGGTCATAATACGTATGCAATCTACATAAGATTCGACTGTAATCCTAGGAAAAATAGAAAGAAGATAAATAAAAGGAAAAAACAAAAGAGAAAGAAACGCAAAAGAAGAAAATAAAGCATTGAGAGAAAAAAACCATGGCCAAAGAAAAAAAAAAGCAGAAAATGAAAATGGAGAAGCAGGTAAAGAAAATGAGAGAAAACGAAACAAAAAGAGAAAGAAAAGATAAAAGGAATAAGAAGAAAAGCCGGGATGACGCATGCAACCGAAGCAAACATGTAGATATCCATTTAACTGTATAGGTGCATCACACTCCAATGTGCAGTTACCTATCTGTTACTTGTTTTATACTAACCATTGTTGCTGTCATTCCAGCTGAGTATTTCAGAAGCCGTGGTTGGTTTGTGGTAAACTGGCCTCACATCGATACTTCACCAAATCCAAAGGAAAAATAGAGATGTCGTCTGAAATGACCCTGCCTGCAATCCCCATACCTGAAGATAGCCCAATCTCTGGGATCCCGGCCTCTGAATCCTATACAGCTGAAGAAAATCGGATCTTGCGCTTGTGCTTGATGGAAATGTGGGATGCTTGGAACAACAGGAAGGAACCCCCAAGCACTATCCCTGGATTCCCGGAGTTGTTCCCTAGATCTAGAGGTGCTACCACGGTCCCTATCAGCCGCCCAAATATTCCTTTGGGGCAACCTACTATGACTGCTAACATTTTCGGAACACCCTCTGAGGATCATCCCCAAGTGTTCGCATCTGGAATTGCTCCCAACATCTTTACAGCTCCACCATCCTCTGCAACCACCCAACCATCGCTACCAAAACATGTTTTTGACCCTTCGGTCTTCACATTTCAGAATCCAGTTTTTCAGGCTGACCCTCCTCACTATCCTCAATATACCTACTCCCGGCCACCATATGAGATCACACCGGGGCAGGACAAAACCCCTAAACCCCCAGAGCAGGATGAAATGACAACAAGAATGAGGAGTTTAGAGAAGAGTCTGAAAAATATGCAGGGTTTAAACGGGCAGAAGAGTGTTTCTTATAATGATCTGTGCATGTTCCCTCACGTGCACCTTCCTATAGGATTCAAAATGCCAAAGTTTGAATAGTATGATGGACATGGCGGTCCCATTGCTCACCTCAAAAAGTATTGTAATCAATTGATCGGGGCTGGTGGAAAAGAAGAGTTATTAATGGCTTACTTTGGAGAAAGCTTGGTGGGCATAGCGTCAGAGTGGTATATGGATCAGGACATATATCAATGGCATATCTGGGATGACCTTGCCCGAGATTTTTTCTGACAATTTCAGTACAATATAGACATTGCGCCAGATAGGAACTCCTTGGCTAACCTAAAGAAAAAGCCCTCAGAGAGTTTCCGCGAATATGCGATCAAATGGCGTGAACAGGGGTCAAGGGTGAAGCTTCTAATGGATGAGGTTGAGATGGTCACTGTCTTCCTACAAGCTCAGGAGGCAGATTATTTTCAAAACATGATGTCCGCTATGGGTAAGCCTTTTGCAGAGGCAATAAAAAACGGAGAGATGGTAGAGAATGGGCTAAAAACGGGCAGAATCGTGAGCCAATCGTCCATAAGGGCAACCTCCCAAGCCATCCAAGGCACGTCTGAAGGAATGGCTAAGGGCAAAAAGAATGAAGAAACAGTGATGGCGGCATCGGGCGGAAGAAGGTGCCAGGCTCCTAGATCGGTGTTCTCAGAAAGAGCCCCTCAACACTATTACCCTCAAAAGATATGATTTATGCTCCTCCACCTTATGCGGTAATGAATGCTCAACCCTTCGGCCGCCCGCAACCACAAGCTAACCGAAACCCACCTCCATTCCAAAGAAACCAACCACCTTACCAAAACCAGTATAACCCCTGACCACCATAAAATAATTCCCGCCCACGGGAACCACCTAGGTGATCAAATTTTACCCCGATTGGTGAACCGTATTCTAGTTTGTTCCCGAAGCTCATCCAGATGAACATATTACAGCCTATTCCCTAAAACAGGCCGAATTCGGAATCTCCAGCCTATCAACGAGGTGTTCATTATGCCTATCATTCAGGGGCTGAAGGGCACAGTACTGACAGCTGATGGACATTGAAAAAAGCTGTGGAGGATTTGATCGAACAAGGGAAAATAGTGTTGAGGGATGAAGAAGCCCCGAATGTTACCAATAATCCCTTGCCCACTCATAACAACGGGCCGGCAATTGGCATGGTTTGTGAAGACCGAGACTTTCACCCGGCTCTGAAAGCCAAAATTGCTATTGGCAATGCCGAAAGGAAACCCAAGGTAGTCCTGAAGCAGGAAAAAGAGGAGAAGAAGAATAAGACTGTCAACATTGAGTCTGAGAAAACTGAGACAAAAGCAGAGTCGGTGCCTCCTAAACACGAGGTTCTTTATGTTCCACAAGGTCGGCAAGAGAAACCATTAGTTGTGAGCACTCCGAGGAAGTATGAAGTGAAGAAGGGGGCACAGATGTATGAGCCGAAAGGGGACTACGTGGTGCAGGGGACAATTAAACCACCTCGGCTGAGTGGGCCAGTGGTTATTGAACGCGCACCACAGAAGCCCATGACCGACCCCTCTGCAGTGCCGTGGAACTACCAACAAACAGTGGTCACATACAAAGGCAAGGAAATCTCGGGAGAACTGCCGGGAACAGTCCCCGTTGAAAAATATTCAAATATACAAGAGATAAACAATGCCACACGAAAGCATTTTCCATCTAAGAAGCCGGTGAGCGCTGAAGAAAAGGAAACGTTCTTTTAGAAAATGAAAATGCCATACTATGAAATAGTAGACAAATTGAGGAAGTGTCCTGAGCAAGTGTCACTGCTATCACTAGTGACCAAATCTGCTGAACATCAGCAGATCCTTATGAAAACTCTGAACGAAGCATATGTGCCAGCTGAGACTTCGATTGAACAACTTGAAAGGATGGCAGAAAGATTCTTCGCTGTCAACCAACTCTCCTTCAGTAAAAGTGATTTGCCTCCAGAAGGATTTTCCCACAATAAAGCCTTGCACCTGACAGTCAAATGTGAAGGTTACTATGTTAAGCGGGTCATGGTGGACGGAGGATCGGGGGTTGACATCTGCCCACTCTCCACTTTGCAAGGAATGGAAATAGGGACAGGAAGGATTCATCCAAATAATGTTTACGTGAGAGCCTTCGATGGTGTTAAAAGAGATACCATCGGCGAAATTGATTTGATACTGACCATAGTCCTGGTGGATTTCGAGGTGACCTTCCAAGTGTTAGTCATAGATACATCTTGCAATTTTCTTCTGGGAAGGACTTGGATCCATGCTGCAGGAGTTGTGCCCTCAACCCTCCACCAAATGGTGAAATTTGAGCATGAAGATCAGGAGATCGTAGTCCACGGGGAAGGTGAGCAGTCCATATATCGTGACCCATCTATCCCATGCCTGGAGGCGAGGGAGGGAAGTGAGCATATTGTCTATCAAGCTTTTGAAATCGTGGTAGCTGATCAGTATGAGGAAAGAAATCCATACCCCCAGCCTTTCTTATCCAATGCTTCGATCATGGTAGCCAAGGAAATTATTAGACATGGTTTCAAACCAGGAAATGGGTTGGGAAAAGCTTTGCAAGGAATAGCCGAACCGGTAACACTACCCACAGCAAAAAAGTATTTCGGGATAGGCTTCCACCCTACCCCAGATGATGAGAAATGGGCCGATGAAAGAAAGAAAGATGGATGGGTTCTGCCGCAACCATTGCCACATCTGTATGAGACTTTGTCAAGCCTAAGTACGGCATAGAAGAGGATGACGAGGTGTTCACGGCTGATGAAATAGAAGATATCTGTGGAGCTATGAGGCAAATGCTTTATGAAACCAACATGGTCTAGCCAGGGGAAGGGACTAGCACCGCTGAGGTGCTCTACATGGCACCAGATGCCAAACTCCAAAATTGGAAGGCTACGCCTTTCCCGATCAGGCGGAGTCCCGGTAGACTAGCATTGTCACCTTTTCGGCATCTCGAGTTGTCTCAGGCTCTAACTCGGATGTTTCTTTGACTTTCTTGTCTTTTGAATTCATGAATGTAAACCCTGTTATCTTCTCAAAAATTCCAAGAAATGAAATCAATATTTCATCGTCCATTTTCTCTTTAGTCTCTCTGATTTTTGTTATTTTTCCCTTTTATCTTTTCTTTTCAATTATAATAATGCGGCTTTAAATAACATGACATGCTTGCAGAATTCATGCCCCGACTCAAACACGCTGTCTAACTGTGAAATAATGAATCAAGAACCAGAATATGATGAGGAGGAGGCCTTTAGGGAAATAAACCGAGAATTGGAACAATTTGAGAACAAACCTAAGCCAAATCTGAATGACACTGAACCGGTTAATTTGGGAACTGC
>MU766522.1:19812-70646 GCA_026770625.1 Nicotiana glauca
CAAGGACCGAGTGTGGATCTAGTGGTGCACAAACTGCCAATTTACCCCGATTGTCCTCCAGTACAACAAAAGCAAAGAAAGTTTAAAACCGATATCAGTGATAAGATCAAAGAAGAAATCATAAAACAGCTGAAAGCAGGGGTAATCCGGGTGGTCCGATATACTACATGGTTAGCCAATATGGTTCTTGTGCCAAAGAAAGATGGGAAGACCTGGGTGTGTGTAGACTACAGAGATTTGAATAGGGCAAGTCCCAAAGATAATTTTCCGTTGCCCAACATCCACATCATTATTGATAATTGTGCCAAACATGAAATACAGTCCTTCGTGTATTATTAAGCAGGATGTCACCAGGTGTTGATGGATGAAGAAGATGCCGAGAAGACAGCTTTCACTACACCCTGGGGTACCTACTGCTATCGGGTCATGCCATTTGGGCTGAAGAATGCCGAGGCAACCTATGTGAGAGCCATGACCGCCATTTTCCATGACATGATGCATCAAGAGATAGAGGTATATGTGGATGACGTAATCATCAAGTCCCGAACTCAGAGTGACCACGTTCGAGATTAGAGAAAGTTCTTTGAACGGCTGTGCAAGTATGATTTGAAGCTGAATCCGGCCAAATGTGCCTTCGGAGTCCCATCAGGCAAGCTCCTGGGTTTTATAGTCAGTAGAAGAGGTATCGAGTTAGATCCAACAAAGATAAAAGCTATTCGAGATCTACCTCATCCGAAAACTAAGAAAGACATGATGAGTTTATTGGGCAGGTTAAAATATATTAGTCGATTCATTGCTCAACTGACTACCACGTGTGAACCCATATTCAAACTTTTGAAGAAAGATGCGGCAATCAAATGGACATCCGAATGTCAAGAGGCCTTCAACAAGATCAAGGAATATCTGTCTAATCCTCCGGTGTTGGTCCCAACCGAGCCAGGGCGACCTCTCTTCTTGTATCTGACAGTGTTGGAAAATTCTTTTGGTTGTGCTCTGGGGCAACACGATATAATCGGCAAGAAAGAGCAGGCGATCTACTATCTGAGTAAGAAGTTCACCAGCTACGAGTCCAAGTATACTTTGTTGGAGAGAACATGCTGTGCTCTGACGTGGGTCGCTCAGAAGTTCAGACACTATCTTCAAGCCCACACTACCTACCTCATAACCAGGTTGGATCCGTTGAAGTACATATTCTAGAAATCGATGCCCACTGGGAGGCTGGCAAAATGGCAAATCCTGCTCACTGAATTTGACATAGTCTATGTCACTCATACGGCAATGAAAGCCCAGGCGTTGGCAGATCATTTAGCAGAAAACCCGATTGACAAGGAATATCAACCATTGAGCACATACTTCCCAGACGAAGAAGTTAATTCAACAGAAGCTATCTCTGAAGACACTCGTGCTTGGAAAATGTTCTTTGACGGAGCGGTAAATGCAAAAGGTTTAGGCATTGGGGTAATCTTGATATCACCCAATGGTCAGCACTATCCAGCTACAGCTAGGCTCCGATTCTTCTGCACAAATAATATGGCTGAATATGAAGCCTGCATCATGGGCATGAATATGGCAATTGATCAAGATGTTGAAGACTTATTGATCATGGGGGACTCCGATTTAATTATCCAGCAAGCACAAGGGGAGTGGGAGACTCGAGATGTTAAGCTCATTCCATATCGGCAACATGTGGAAGATCTCACTAAACGCTTCAAGTCAATAGAGTTCAGGTACATCCCTCGATGTCATAATGAACTAGCTGATGCACTCGCCACTTTAGCCTCAATGCTGCCTTACCCAGGAAATGCCCATATTGATCCACTAGAAATTCAAATCAAAGAAAGGCACGGTTATTGTAATATAGTCGAGGTGGAACCCAACATTCAGCCCTGGTATCATGATATCAAAAGATTTCTTAAAACACAAGAGTACCACGAGCAAGCCACTAGGGATCTGAAGAGAACCATTAGAGGACATGCGAGTGGTTTTATCTTAAGCGGCGATGTTTTGTATAAAAGGACCCCGGACCTCAACTTGCTAAGATGCGTTGATGCTGAAGAAGCCGGAAGAATTATGCATGATATGCACGCAGGGGTGTGCGGACCTTATATTAATGGATATGTTTTGGCAAAGAAAATCCTGCGAGCGGGATATTATTGGATAACCATGGAAAAGGATTGCTTCAGCTTTGTTCGAAAATGTCATCAATGCCAGGTGCACGGTGATTCGAATCATGCACCTCCAACGGAGCTTCATCCGATGTCAGCACCTTGGCCGTTTGTTGTCTGGGGTATGGACGTCATTGGGCCAATCGAGCCGAAGGCTTCAAACGGGCATAGATTCATATTGGTCACAATCGATTACTTCAAAAATGGGTTGAGGCCATCACTCTCAAGTCGCTCACCAAGAAAGCTGTGGTACATTTTGTGCATTCCAATCTCATTTGTCGCTTTGGTATTCCTGCAACTATCATTATCGACAATGTTGCAAACTTGAATAGTCGTCTGATGGGAGAGGTATGCGAACAATTCAAGATAACACACAGAAACTCTACCCCTTATCGGCCAAAAGCCAATGGTGCCGTCGAAGCAGCGAATAAGAACATCAAGAAGATTTTGAGAAAGATGATTCCGAGCTCCAGGCAATGGCATGAAAAGCTGCCTTTTGCATTACTCGGGTATCGCACCACAATGCGTACATCAATCGAGGCCACCCCATACTTGTTGGTTAACGGAACTGAGGCATTCATACCTGCAGAAGTAGAAATCCCTTCGCTTCGTATAATCGTTGAAGCAGAAATCGAGGACAGCGAGTGGGTTAAAACCCGGCTAGAGCAGTTGTCACTAATTGATGAAAAATGGATGGCCACAGTGTGCCACGGGTAGTTGTACCAACAAAGAATGGCCAACGCCTATAACAAGAAAGTACGTCCGAGGAACTTCGAAGTGGGACAGCTCGTGCTCAGACGCATTCTCCCTCATCACCAGGAAGCAAAAGGAAATTTTTCTCCCAAATTGAAAGGTCCATACATAATCCGAAAGATTTTTCCAAAAGGAGCAGTGTATCTAGGAGACATTGAAGGAAATGATCCTGAAACAGCAGTCAATGCGGATGCAGTAAAAAGGTACTATGTCTAGACCTCCTGGGGTGATGGCTTTTGTGCAATTGAGATGACGAAGGCTTTCCTTCCCGCTACCCCAAACACTATCAATCCTTCGTAAACTCTTTGAGCCGGTTCCGTTTCTTTGACTACCCTCTTTGGAACCCGAAAGTACAAAAAGGAAAAGAAAGGAAAAAGAAAAGAAAAGAAAAGAAAAGAAAAGAAAAAGAAAAAGAAGAAAAAAAAAAGAGAAAAAGAAAAAGAAAAGAGAAGAAAAGGAAAAAGAAAAAGAAAAACAAAACAAAAAAGCAACCAAAAAAAAATTATAATCTGCCTGAACTACGTTTGACTTGATCCCGAAAGGGTACATAGGTAGTCTCTCGCTGAGGTTCAGTCACACCAAAACAAAAATCCCAAATTCCCAAAAAAATATGAAACTGGGGCAGATGATATAATGACTCGGCCATGAATCCGCCGAAATGGTTCCAAAGTTGTAGTTCCACCCAAAATCCTTTTACTCAAAGACCTTGTCCAAGTCCTTCCGATCAATTGACAAAAGCAGGAAAGTGAAAAACTTCATTGTTGGAATCTGATACAATTCAAATTGAGAGAAATAAAATGAGAGAGTCTTATCGGTGAAAACCTTTGGGCACCATAAGACGATGGTAAGTAGAGAAAATTAAAATGAGAGAGTCCTCTTAGTGAAAACTCGCAAAGAGCATTATCGGGCAACGGTGAGAAGAGAAATGAGAGAGGTCGATTGGCGAAAACCCGCAAAGGGTGCTGTCGGCTGAAAAGAAGATATATTATCACTAAAAGAGTCCTAGCAAGGTTCCCTGGTTTCGAAATGCGGATCATGGGTTCACGAGAAGCTGGAAAGTTTGTGCGGGTTCGGCGTGCAGTCCAAGAAGCATGTCATGTTCATTTCAAGCCAGCATGCACACCCCAGATAACTCCTTCTTTTCCCCCGAAAGGGACACTTCTCTTTAAACTCATTCGCTTGCCTTTTGTATATTTCTTCCTTGAATCCCTTTCGGTTTAACACTGATTCCGGAATTATTACAAAGAAAGGTGGCAGGATTGGTTCTATCGGGCTCCGCCTGGTCAGAGTCGAAGAAAATTCCCAGCCTCAGCGAGTGCGTCAGTCCAATCCCGATTGACCATTGTGTTGATGCTTTCAAAGTAAAGACATTTGAAAAGAAAGAAAATCAAAGGCAAAGGTCCTAAGGGCTGAATAAAGTGAAAAGTCCAGAGCCCACACGGGCGAGTCATCTTGAAGTCCTAAAAGTTGAATCATGTCGGTTTGAAAAGAGATTCACCCTCAAAGCCAACAAGCGGAAAAGTTCTCAACGGAAAAGGGGTCGGGACAAGCAATTGGGATGATCAAGGCCACAAACCAACTACCGTTTCAAACTAACAACTTGTTCTTTGTTGAAAACAGGTTCCATTCAAAGCAACCATGCAAGAAGCAGGTGCAACCCAAAAAGAAATGAAATGCGCAAGCGTTGAAACAGCTTTGCAGCAGAAAAGTGACAAAAAGGAAGTTTTCCCGAAATTCTTTCATGCGTTTTGCTAAATAAAAAAGGAAAAATAAAAAGAAGAAAAAAAAAGGAGAAAAAGAAGAAGAAGAAAATAAATGAAAATGAAAACCCCAAAAGAAAAACAAATCATAGTAGCATAGGAGCTTTTATTTCCAAATCTCGGCCAAAAAATCGAGGAGCTTTTTCTTTCCAAATCACGGCCAAAAAACCGAGGATCTCCCGGCCAAAAAACCGATGAGCTTTTTCTCTCCAAATCCCGGCCAAAAAATCGACGATCTCCCGGCAAAAAAACCGTGGAGCTTTTTCTTTCCAAATTCTGACCAAAAAACCGAGGATCTCCCGGCCAAAAAATCGTGGGGCGTTTTCTTTCAAAATCCCGAAAAAAAAAACGAGGATCTCCCGGCCAAAAAACCGAGGAGCCTTTTCTTTCCAAATCCCGGCAAAAAAAACCGAGGATCTCCCGGCCAAAAAACCGTGGAGCTTTTTTTTCTTTCCAAATTACGGCAAAAAAATCGAGGATCCCTCGGCCAAAAAACCAAGGAGCTTTTTCTTTCCAAATCCTGGACAAAAAACCAAGGATCTCCCGGCCAAAAACTGAGGAGCCTTTTCTTTCCAAATCCCGGCCAAAAAATCGAAGATCTCCCGCCCAAAAAACCGTGGAGCTTTTTTCTTTCCAAATCCCGGCCAAAAAGCGAGGATCTACCGGGCAAAAAATCGTGGAGCTTTTTTTTTCCAAATCCCGGCCAAAAAATCGAGGATCTCCCGGCCAAAAAATCGTGGAGCTTTTTCTTTCCAAATCCCGAACCCTGGAGATTTTTCTTTCCAAATCCTGGCCAAAAAACCGAGGATGTCCCGACCAAAAAACCGTGGAGCTTTTTTTTCTTTCCAAATCCCGGCAAAAAAACCGAGGATCCCCCGGCCAAAAAACCAAGGAGCTTTTTCTTTCCAAATACTGGCCAAATAACCGAGGATCTCCCGTCCAAAAACCGAGGAGCCTTTTCTTTCCAAATCCCGGTCAAAAAATCGAAGATCTCCCGGCCAAAAAACTGTGGAGCTTTTTTCTTTCCAAATCCCGGCCAAAAATCGAGGATCTCCTGGCCAAAAAACCGTAGAGCTTTTTCTTTCAAAATTTCGGCCAAAAAATCGAGGATCTCCCGGCCAAAAAACCACGGAGCTTTTTCTTTCAAAATCCCGGCCGAACAATCGAGGATCTCCAGGCCAAAAAACCGTGGAGCTTTTTTCTTTCCAAATCCCGGCCAAAAATCGAGGATCTCCCGGCTAAAAAACGGTGGAGCTTTTTCTTTCCAAATCCCGATCAAAAAACCGAGCATCTCCCGGCCAAAAAACCGTGGAACTTTTTCTTTCCAAATCCCGGCCAAAAAACCGAGGATCTCCCGGCCAAAAAATCGCGGAACTTTTTCTTTCAAAATCCCGGCCAAAATACTGAGGATCTCCCAGGCCAAAAAACCGTGGAGCTTTTTCTTTCAAAATCCCGGCCAAAAAACCGAGAATCTCCCGGCCAAAAAACCGCTGAGCTTTTTCTTTCAAAATCCCGACCAAAAAATCGAGATCTCCCGGCCAAAAAATCGTGGAGCTTTTTCTCTCCAAATCCCGGCCAAAAAACTGAGGATCTCCCGGCCAAAAAATCGTGGAGCTTTTTCTTTCCAAATCCCGGCCAAAAAATTGAGGATGTTGAGTTTTGACTAGGACAAAAGGGGTTTGGGTTGGTTAATAATTTCAGGGAGTAGTCAGGGGTAGTTTGGGCACAGAAAAGTGCTGTTTTATGAAGAATAGTAAATTCAAAACTAAGATAAGAGTAGTATAGGTATTGTATAGTTAAAAGAACACCCTAGGGCCTTCTTGAATGGGACTTTAGTATAGATTTCAGCAAACTTAGGGCAGTAACTTGAGAAATAAGTCAGAAATTGAAGGTTTAATAGATGAAATCTAAAATTAAAAGAGGAAAAAATGTGTGAAAGCTTCAAGAACTTTCTGCCCTGTTATGGCCTATAAAAGGCAGCCCTAGTACCTTCACTAACAAGTTTTACACACCCCTGAAAATTCCCAAAGCTTCAGCCATAAAAAAACTCCCTCTAAAAAGCTCTCTCTCCCTCTAATTTTCAGATCTGCCTTGAAATTCAAATACTTAAAATCCAAAAACATCAAAAATAGAAAATCAAAAAAAAAAAAAAAGAGTTACTGTTTCATTGCTTATTTAGATCATTTTCCAATTTTCTGTTTGCATTTCTCCAAAATCTGTTCTAACCTCGAGTTTCAGCAATATTTAAGAGTATTTGGCAGTTTGGTCGAGTATATTTGGATTCGTTTGGGTTGGTTTTGGCTAAGTGTTGTTTTAGGAAGTCTCACAAGCAATTAAAGTTCACTGTTGAATTTGTTTGAGGGCATTTCAAGTGGTTGTCGGTTTGATTTGTTGGTTTCTGTCTGATTGTCAAACATTTCTGGGTGCTAAATCACTTCTCGAGCTGCTGTTGTTGTGTTGTTCCTGTTAAATTGATCCTTTACCTCTCCTTTGTTTCGATTCCAGGTACATTTCGAGACCTTGGTGTAGATCTCCAATTTTGAGAGTGAAATGAAGTGAAAGCTGTGTTGATATACTTGCCTTGTTGTATTTTCATTTCAATTGGAATTGTAATTGCCTGGGGCTGTTTGATTTCAGAATGTATCGACTGTTATTAGATTGCAATTACAGTGCTTTTACAGAGACATTTAGGTGTTGTAAATAATTAGAACTTTTAGACTTTGAATTTGTTGACTATAGTAGACTGAAAACTGAGTTTAAATTAGCTAAACAGTGAAATTTGTCTCCATATCATCTATTAGTTAATATAGATTTGATTCAGCCTAGTTCACTTCATTCTTAGTAGTCAAACGTCTTCATGACACCAGGCCGTTAGACTGTTAATCTGGATGGGCTATGGCATAATTTGGTTTTAAAATTTGAACTAGGAGATAGCTGGAAACAGAATTATGTTTAGTAGTGTTATCTTGTTAAATTTAATATACTGTTTTGAAATTAAGTCGTTAAATAGTTCTAATAAGATATAGATAAAATCATCTAGTTAAATTACTCAGCTTAGTTCATTCATTTGAGGGCTTAATTTGGCATGTTCTTCCTTGTCACTAATTGCGATTATTGGAATGTTTTTGAAATTACGTTGTTAGTATGTATTTGTTCAAATATAAAACTGGCAACAGTCCATTTTTGGACTGCTGGACTTCAGTGCCCTTCACAGACGGCCCAGACCCACGATGGTTTGTCCCTTGGAATATGACGGGTAAGGATTCTTTTAAGCGGGCTATGTTCGAGGCCCCAAAGTGGTTTAAGATTCAGGCTCGGATGAATTCAATGGACTTAAATCTAAAAATTCTTAAACAACGACTAAGTAAGACTCTTTCTTCTATTTTCGAGACAGTGAAACGTAGAAAATCTTAGTTTACTTTAGGATTGGCCTATAAATAAAATGAGACGAGCCTCGCCAGACAAAAAATGTAAATTTGCGAAGCCCTCAATAATTGGTTATGTTAAAATACTTAGATTTAGGGACGGGTCGTTTAGCGAATTTCACGGCCCTCTCCAAAGATAATAACGCGTTAGTCACTTTAGGCACGCTTTTTTAATAATTTACCTTCTTAAATACGGGTGTGCATTTCATGAAACCCAAATCCAAATCCAAAAACATCGAGTAAGAATGTGTTGAGGATCCGGGGGCATTTCATGTGACGTGATCCGAAAATATGTTTTTAAACGACGTTCACTTTCTTAAAATATTTTAATTAAAAGCGATAAATAATTTTTAAATTGCACTATAGGATCACTTGTATAAAAATCAAATTTTAGCCATTTATAATAATTTAAGCGACCGTGCTAGAACTACGGGATCCGGGGGTGCCTAACACCTTCCCTCGGGTCAACAGAATTCCTTACACAGAATTTCTGGTTTGCAGACTCCAATTGGGAAGTCGAAATTTTCCTCGATTTGGGATTTAAATTAAACCGGTGACTTGGGACACCAAAAGCCAATCCCATCCCAAGTGGCGACTCTGAAAATAAATAAATAATCCCATTTCGAATAATGCCACTTTAAATGGAAAAACTTCCTTATACATTTATCCTTCGGGGTAGGTGTGTAAAAAAGGAGGTGTGACAATATAAATTAACAATATGAAAACTGACAGTAATAATGAGTACAGCGATGAGAATAGACAGGTTAAATAAGGCAAAAACAACTATATAAAGAACAGAATAAACACGGAATATGTACAACTCAATACCAATGATAACAATGAGGATCTCCCAGGATACCGTCCTGTAGTCCTTTTCTCAACTGTCCAGTGGATCTCCCAGGACACCGTCCCGTAATCCATCATATGTGAAAATCTGAAGGATCTCCCGGGATACCGTCCCGTAGTCCAACTATCAATGTATATGAGGATCTATCGCGAATCTAACCCGCAGTTCAAAAGTAAATGTGCAGGGGGTCTATCGGGAATCTAACCCGCAGTCCCAAAGTAAATGTGTAGGGGGATCTATCGGGAATCGAACCTGCAGTCCCAAAGTAAACAAACAAGGGAGGGGAGGGGGGAGCTACCGGAATCCCACATCCGTAGTCCCAATGTGAATGTGCAACCACAACTGGAAGATACTCAGAAATAAAGTACAAAAGACAAGCAACAGGTAGTACTAGCCTAGCGTGCTTCACATAGTACAGTCAAGGCAACTTAAACAATTAGGCAAGTTGAATCAACTAAACATGCTTTTCTAATCTAACACAGGTTATAATTTCAAGTAAAATAAGGCAAATATGAAGGAAAACTCAGTCTCAATATCTTAAGTAAAAACTGGATTTTCAACAATTGGCTCAAGTACGCGCTCGTCACCTTGCGTACAAGGCACTCAATTACCAAATAACAAATCGTAAGGGGAAAGGTCCCCCACACAAGGTTAGACAAACCACTTACCTCGAACTGGCTCCAAAAATCAACTCGAAACCACACCTTTGTCACGAGTATCCGACTTCAAATGACCAAAATCTATTCAATTCAATTACATATCATAAATAACATCTCAAGCAACTGATTCTACTATTAAATTCAAAGACAAGATGCAAAATTAGGTAAAATGACCAAAATGCCCTTCAGGCCAACGTCTCTTAATCGAATAACTTTTACATTTTCAGAACCATCATACTCTCACGAGTCTAACCATATAAAAATCTCGCAAATCGGAGGTCAAACACCATCTCAAAACTCAATAGTTTAGCCTATGAAGTTTTACCCAATATTTCCAAAATTGGATCCTCAAATTCGAATTTTAGTGAATGATTTACCTACATAATGATGAAATATAACTAGAAGGGATTAAAGAAATGTTACACAATAATATCCTCTTCAAAACCCTCTTAAAATTGCTCCCTCCCGAGCTCAATTTGATTTTTCCAACTTTGGAAATTAAGCCCTCGATTTCGCTATTTCTGAACAGGGATTTCCACTTCTGCGGACAAGGGACCGCTTCTGCGGTCTCGCTTATGCAAAAAATGAGTCGCTTCAATGACTTTAACTAAAGATCCAATATCTGTTTTTGCGGACCAACGACTGCTTATGCAGTTCCACTTCTACGAGATTTCAGCCGCTTTTGCGGTTCTGATGAAATCCAAAATTCCGTTTCTGCGGTTCCATTCTCGCAGATGCGAGTCTGCTTCTATGGGATTTCCTCCGCATCTGCAGAGCCTGAAAATTATGCCCAAACCCGCTTCTACGGTTCTCAAGCTGCAGAAGCGAAAAAAATACCAGAAGCAGAAAAACTGATGCCTCCCAACTTCCAAAAATCATCCGTCGACCATCCGAAATCATCCGGAGGCCACAGGACCTCAACCAAAAGAACCTATAACACCTAAAACCTCATTCAAACTTTTTCCAACCCTTAAACCACCTAAAACAACGTCAAAAACTCTATTAAATCAAGGATTTACGCCTAAGAACTTTAAATTTCATCAAAATACACTTTCGATCAAAAACCCAACCAAAACACGTTCGAATGACCTGAAATCTTGCACACACCTCCCAAATGACATGATGGAGCTACTTCAACTTCCAGAATTCCATTCCGACCATCGGATCAAAAACTCACTATCGGATCGGAAACTTCAAAAATTCAAACTACGGCATTTCAAGCCTAAATGAGCTACGGACTTCCAAAATAAATTCCGAACACGCTCCCAATCTCGAAATCACATAACGAAAATAACGAAACCATCGGATTTCCATTCCGAGGTCATATTGACACTGTTCAACTATGGACCATTTTTCAACTCTTAAGCTCTCATTTAGGGACTAAGTGTCCCAAAACTCTCCGAAACCTAACACCGAACGTCCCGGCAAAACAAAAATAGTAGAAATGACCTTAGGGGAAGCAGTTAATAGGGGATCAAGGCCTTAATTCATAAGATGAACAGCCGGGTCGTCACAGGTACTAGTCAATAAATATCGGATATTATCGCCCAACATCGCATTTTACCCAAATATGCCAAACTTGGGCAAAAATTCATTTTCCTTTACTTGCTTCCCCTCTCACCTCCATGAATATAATCATCACTTGTTTGAAATAGCATGATGCATGTAATATAAAAATAATCCCATTCCTGAACTTACGTCGATTAATTGAAGAAGAACGAAAATGCGGGATGTATTATCATTCCCCCTTTGGAACATTCATCCTCGAATGTTGATTGATGCACTTAACATTTTCATAACCTATGTCTCTTTTGAACACTTTAGTACTCTCCTTGCCATATAGGCAACAGTCCTATAAATAAATCCAAAGGTCAGGGCATTCCCCCCTTTAGGTCTCTTTCCCATACCATGACCTATGATCAAAATCCTTCAAATCTGGTAACTATTGTTTCCTTCTATCATGCTACCTCTACGGCACTGACCTTGTAAATATGCCTATGCGACTTTTATCTCCTTTCTCCTCTAGCTTTTAGCCAATCTCTTGTCCTTACTATGTAAACATATACAAAGCTTAGTAAGATGTCTCTCTGGGCATGTATAGGTATACTGAAGTTCTTTTCTCGGTAGTTTGTTGAACTTACAAATATTGCTATATCTTATTTCATTCACCCAGTTATCCATTCGTATGACTTCACTGCATCAAGGTAGGTCATACTATACCATGACTCTTACTTTGATTTATCATTACTGAAGTCTGCTACCAAGCTCTAGGTTACTCTCGTTGCTTATCCTATATGTACAAATCCAAGTCCTTTAATGCTTCTTCCTTATCGTTCATCTTAAGAATGATTATCTAATCTCATCTCATACTTTGTAGCTTTTACCCCTCCATTGTTGATTCAACTCAATGTTAATCTGCAATCTAATACTGACTTGAAACCTCTTACATCATTCATTGTCACTAGGTCTTAAATCACATTGGGGAACATCTGAAATGATTAGACTATCTACCTGGGGGCGATACTATATTTCATAACCCTATTTCATAGCATCCTAATGCGATTCTCCTAACAAGGGTATTTTATTCCAGTCAAATTACTCAAATCATTACGCAATCGAAGGCTCAAATGTCATTCATTATTTATCTTCTATCCCTTTCATGACCTCCCTTCCACATAGGTATGATTCATGTCCAAAACTTGAAGCTCTATTATAATACTTGCACCTCTAGGGCATACACAATTTGGTGGGAGCTTCATATTGATTTCTTGTGAGTCTGGTATTTTTTCTAACTGGCATTATCATAAAGCTATTATAGAATAGGGATATTGTAGTATCTCTTTTGTACCTCTGATATGTAAGAGTAATCATACAATGTTCTCAATCATGAGGTCGATAATTTTCTGGGTCCAATAATTAGATTCCTGATTTACTTCGTTGATGTAGCTCTTAAGTTTCCTCCTCCTTCTGATCAACCTTTATGTAGGTTTAATCTATCTACCGATCTATGACTCATGGTATTAGTTATTACTTTATCCTTTCATGGGTGCTATGGAATATCCATGATATAATCTTCTAATAATTCAATCCTGTATTGATAACTCAGACTCATTTTTATTTTCTTTTAACTTATATCAGAATCTTCTATGGCTATATGATTGTAAACATATATCCTGCATGGATAATACTCCAAAATCTTGAGTGTATTTGTAACGTACTAACTCAGATCATTGAACGAATAATTTCTTTGGTTCCATCTCAACTTTCTTTAAATGTATGAAATTACTTTTCCTGGTCTTTTTGCCCCTTTATTGCGTTCACACTTAACTTATCCTAGTTCCCACTCCTACCAAATTTTTGTGCAACTCATATGGGCTCGAATATTACCTTCAGTTTTCTCCTCGTTCATTAGCAACGGTATGTGCCACTTTCTTTGGGAGTGCATACAATTTTTGTACTGTGTATATGGTGAAATTAGAATGTCTAATTCCTCGTCATCGATGCACCTCAGAGGATCATCTCGAAGGCTCAAGGCGACAAGGCTACGATCAAGTTTCCTCCATCAAAGTTCATCGACGTTCGACCTTGGGACAATGATGATCCCAGTTATGGTAGAGATGGCGAGTTCCCAAGGCGTGCAGCTAGAGCCGACAGAGTCCGTCAGGCTAGTCTGAGCCCGCATTATGGCAGTATCTAGCTGTCCAATCGCCATATCTTTGTAATTAATACATCTGTACTACATTGGGATTTCTCCTACTATATAAAGGGGATCTCTGTCATTTTGTACGGCATCAGTTGCTCCAATTATTCCACATGAAATATATGATAACTCTCTCTCTATCTCCCTTCACTCTAATACACTCTCTCGATGTTGTTGCTCTATTTTATCATCTTCATACTTGTTCTTCATTTATTGCTTATCATCGGGCATAAAAAGCCTCCTTTAATATTATTGCATCTGTTAGCCCTTCCCCGTCTGCCCCTAATAGCCCGAGCTCGAGCTCGAGAATCGACCTCAAGGCCCTGAACAACTATCTTTTGGTTCGATTACGACTCTATTTTAGTTTGCATCTCGTTCTTTAACTTCATATACGTAGCATCAACTGCTCTACAACTAGCATAAAAATAGATCACGAATTTTTAGAGTCCCATCAAAAAATTTCATTGTCATTACCATTTTCACGGTAAACAGTTTGGCACCCGCCATGGGGCTAAAAATAATAGTGATTATTTTCTTGCTGGTTTCATCACATAATGCAAGTTATCTTTCGCATTTTTTCTTGTCCAGGATCTTCGGTTTCAGGTTGAAATGTCTTATTCAGTGAACAACAATATTGAGAACCACAGAGAGAATCGTGTGGTTATTCCAGGTGTTGGTGAGCCTCCATAAAATCTCGAGAACGCGCCAGGACTGATTCTGGCAGACGGAATCTCATGCGACGCTCGATAAGTTGAGATAAGCTCCCACACTAATAGGAGCACATACCAAGGCGACCAACAGGAGGCCCAAAAAACCACAGCTCGAGAAGAATGAGAAGTTACCCTTCATGTTATTTTTGAAATGTTGCAGGAACAACTGCTGGCTATTGCTCGGCTGCAATGTCACCAGAAGACTCCTAGCACAGCAGCACCGGGGATAGCTTCCCCGGCCGAATATGTACCGGATAGGTCAAGAAATAATGGGTCAATAGCCGATCCTGCCATTATAAAAATGCTCGAGGACCTCACCAAAAGGATCAAATTGGGCGAGAAAATGATAGCAGCGAATGACAAGAATATCGAGACCTACAACTCTAGGGTCGACAAAACCCCAGGCGCACCCCCCGTCCTGAAAGGTGTGGGTTCGAAGAAGTTCATACAAAGGTCATTCCTTGAGGAAGAGGCTCTGAAACCCATTCCAAAGAAGTTCAGAATGCTTGAACTCCCAAAATACAACGGGACCTCAAATCCCAATGATCACGTTACTGTCTAAAAGCGTGCAGTGAAGGGAAATGACAAAAAAGACGACGAGATCGAGTCCTTCTTACTAAAGAAGTTGGGTGAGACACTCTCGAAGAGGGCCATGATGTGGTATCACAACCTAGCTACCAACTCTATAAATTCATTTCCAATGCTGGCAGACTCCTTCAAAAAGGCACTTGCTGGCGCCATCAAAGTAGCAACGAGGAAATCTGACGTGCTCAAGATCAATCAAAGGGATAATGAGATGTTACGAGAGTTTGTATCTCACTTCCAAATGGAAAAGATGGAATTTCCTCCAGTCTCTAATGTCTGGGCAGTGCATGCCTTCACTTAAGGCCTAAATGAGCGTAGTTGAGTGGCCTCAAGGCAGCTGAAAGAGAATCTGATCAAGTATCCCATCGTGACCTAGTCGGACGTCTACAAACGATACCAGTAAAATATTAGGGTCGAGGATGATCAACTGGGAGCCCCTTCGGGTACCCAAGCAGGTTCTTAACAAAGGACCCGAAGCCAAACAATGAAAGGTATCAGCCATATACTGAAGACAAGAGAAACGCCCCGAGGTGCAACCGACTTTGCAATGATTGGTTGGTCAACCGAGGAAAGAATCCTTGGGGACTCATTAACAGAACCAGATTTGATGGAAACACGGGGCCAACAGGGGCACCTCACTTACCAGAATACAACTTCAACCTCGATGAGTCAGACATTGTGTGCTCCATCAATAAAATCAGGGATGCCGGGTGGCCCAGGTCCGTACAATCGGATCCTTCACAAAGGAATCATAACTTAGTGTGCAAATTTCACTATGCGCACGGCCACAGGACCGAGGATTGCCACCAGCTCCAAGAATTTCTGAGACACATTCTCCATCTACAAACATGCTTTAAAAATTCTACATACAAAATTAAAAAATCTACGCCCTACCCCTGAGAGTTACGGCCTACCGGCCTCATCTTCACTCTCCTCGGCGCCAGGCAGAAGCAACCAAGCATCCGCTCGTCCGCCCTTGCTTGTGCCAACTCTTTCGAGAGCACGAAACCCCTCGCGCGAAGCTCCTCGAGAATATTTCTTTGAGACTTGCAACAAGCATATTTTTTATTCCTTTCCTTGCAATCGAGGATCCCCATCAACTCGGCTTGAGTAGCGGTAGCATCCTTCAAATAAATTGCCATCTCTTGATCAACCTTAGTTCGGGTCAGTGCTGCTACAGTCAGGGGATCAACGATCTCAGCCCTAACCTTTGAGGTCCAAATCCACTTAGCTCGTGATTATGGTTTGGTTCATATGATCACGAGGCTCGAATCGTCCCTAAGCGACCGAGCCAGAAATCAGTTCTGGGAAAGAGAGGCGGCCAAGAAGAATTAAAAAAATAAGCCATAACGTGTGATCAACGTGATCTTTAGAGGCATCGAAGCCCCACAGGAACGTGTGATGAGTAGGACAAAAATATCCATCACCTAAGAAAAGCGAACCCGTGGCTATATACCAGCGACGAGGACATCGAGACCTTTTCTCAGCCTCGTAATGATGAACTGGTAATCTCTTTCCTTATAAATACATTTCAAATTAAACGTGTACTCACCGCCAACATTATCAGGTCTAGAATAATCAAGCTGCTCGTACTGCTTAACCAAATCACACCTGCCTCTTGAATCCTTAACGGATTTAACATAAAAAATGAAATGACGAAAGGAGAAATCACCCTCCCAGTCAACGTGTCTGACAGGACCGAAAACATTAAATTTTATGTGATCGAAATAGACATGAGGTACAATGTCTTCTTCGAACGGCCGTGGACACACTACGTGAGAGTAGTGCCGTCCACCCTCCACCAAATAATGAAATTCCGAATAAAGGACGGGGTCAAAATCGCCTAGGGGGAACAACATATGGCAAGAGAAATGTTCGCGGTGCATGTCATGGCACTGACACCAATATCTCCACTCTCGAAAGAACCAAAGGGAAATTAAACTACATCATCGGCTAAGCCCAATTAAACACATTGAAGGACCATACCGTGTCCTCATTACAAGTGACAAGGACCTATCAGACCTCGGAACACAGACGGCCCATCCCACGCTATGGTATAATAATCTCCCTTTTCATTTTTAACCCTCATGAAGGAACCCCCAACCAGGAAAGAAAAAACATTCCTCAATAGGGAAAGGCCAACCAGAGGCCTGTCTCGGCTCAGCTAGGCATGCTGGTAACTTCTTTTCTTGTAAACATATTTCGAATCAGACATATGCTTGTGGATACATGTAGCTTGGCCAATATTATCAATTCAAAAATGACAGAGCAACTTGGACTGTCTAACCAAATTATGCCTGCCTTTCGAAGTCACGCACGGACCCAACTGGGTAAACAAAAAAACGAAAGTGAAAACTGCCATACCAGTCAGTATGGCCTACACGGCTTGAAACACCAGTATCTCCGGCCTCAAAGGAGCCAAAGGATTATCAAACGATAAAATAGCGATAGCAAGCTATACTCTCGGCTTCTCCCGACTAACAAAGCAGGGAACCGTACCATGTCCTCATCATGAGCGACTGAAACACATCAGGGGTCGAAACATCACCGGCACATTCTGCATCAAGGTATTATAAAAACCTTTAAGGAAACTGTACAGGTTGCAAATCATATATTCCAGTGTTTGGCCCTGAACGGACCATGAACGGGCAAACATGGACGGAATAGCACAAGCCAGAAGGGTCTGTTCAGGACACTTTCCAGTCTATATTGCGTTCTCATACTCGGGGCTAACATGCCTCTGATACCAATAGGGAGATTGGGGATATTAAAACTGAAAGTTACTGCGACAATTATAAAATAAGCAAATAAAGATTTATAAAACTTACTGGTTTTATTGAAGCATAGTAAGATAGTGGATTTGCAGAAAGTAAAGAGTAGAGAGATATGGAAAGAAAAGGGGCACATTTTCTGATGCCTAACATAATACAGCTCGAGAGTCTTATATAGACCTCTTGAAAAAATTCGATCTTTAGATCAACGGTTGTTATTAATTGATCCTTGCTTTTTTGAAAGGGCAAGGGTCGTTGTCTGCTTTTCCAAAGGGGTAAATCTCGTTGTCTCCTTTTATGAAGAGGCAAGTGTCACTGTCTCCTTTTCTGAAGGGGAAAATGTCATTTTCTCCTTTTTTGAAAGGGCAAATGTCGCTTTCTCCTTTTTTGAAAGGACAAGTGTCTCTGTTAGTTGTTTGTACAGGTATAGGGTTGTACTATTCCGTCTAAGTCTTCCATGTCACCATTCTTTCTGCTTTCCATGGATGATGAACTAGAAGCTATTTCTAGAATTGCCTGTACCTGTGCTGAATTCGTAGAATCTATGTTTGCTAACATATCAAGTAATTTTTTCTTCAACTCTTTCTGAGAGTTGCTTGAATATGTCTTGACTGGTTTGGATTTCCTAGTTTCTTTAATCTCAAGGATCCATCCTTTAATTTTTGGAGTTTTTACTAAATATTTACTTCGGTCAATTTGCTCTATGTCGAATGACCAATTAATGATGAAGCATATTCTTTTGGCAAAGTAGTATTTACATAATTTTATATGATCGGGAAGGGTAGAGATTATGTTTTCTAATTGGAATCTCTGATAATGCATATGGAAACTTCTGGGCATTGTTTGCTCTGTTCCACCAAATATTTTCCACCAGTCATAAAACCATCTAGGAATGATTGATTTTTGGGCTTGCTCTGTATATTTGACAAACCATGTATGGGTTTGGGGACGAAGGAACAAGAAATTAAACCAAGCGTCTATATAATCTTTAAAATGATAGGTTTGAGGCCTATACTGAACTGATAATCCTATAGGGGTATGCAGATGATCCATTCCCCATTCAAAAGGATTTATTACCTTATGGATGGTGAATTTGGAGATTCTGATTCCTGTAGGGTCTCTTTCGTCGAAGAGGGTGTGTTCAAATGAAACTGATTTGGTATCAGTTAGTATTAATTCGTAGTACCTCCTAGTTTTTAGGGGGCCACTAGTTTCTACATAATTGCTGTCTGTATAACAGGGTCGCATCAGATCGGTAAGGTCATAGTTTTCGTAACCTTTTTCTAGGGCTAGAACCTTAATTGGTTCTTTTGGGATCAATTCAAATGTTTCCATTTCTGAGGAAACATGTCTTTTTTCCTCTACTTTTGATGGCGTATGAGGATTAACTGCTTGAGCGAAGGACTCTGGGACCTCAATTGCATAATCTACACTGGTTAATACCTTTGCTGTTTGAATACTTGAAGCTTTTGAAGAAGCTTGTTGAAATGGACCATCTTTCTTTAGAATAGTTCCAAGTATTGTCATGGTAGGGGGTTTGTTTTGAGTGGGAACCCCAGGAGGGGTAACCATTAAATTTAGCTGTGGTCTTATGGGTAGTGATGGGAAATATTCTGCATGGGCAGAATATTTATTCTCACATTTGGGTGAGGCCGTGAACGGACCCTTCTGGCTTGGTCTCATTTTTTCCTATAGAAATTCTTTGGTTAGAAAATCGGGTAAAGAGTTATTTTCTCCTTTGATAAATTCGATTTCAAAATCAATGCTGGATAACAATGCTTGCCATCTAGAAAAAATCTATTTTGATATGAGGTTTTTAACATCCTTTTGTAAAATTTCTTTTGCTGACTTACAATAAACCCTTAATAAAAATTCTTTATTTATTAAATCATCTTGAAATTTTGTAATACATAGTACTATAGAAAAAATCTCTTTTTTGACTGTACTATAATTCTTTTGAGCCGGATTCCAGATACCAGTAGTGAAACGAACTAATTGTTTTGAAGATTCTAAAGAATTTTGTTGTTTAAGAATTCCACCGTATCCTTGGTCAGAAGCATCGGTTTCGACTATCATGAAAGCTTCAGGATTTGGAATACCTAGGCACGGGAGTTTCTGAACAATAGATTTGATTTTCTTAACCATGTAAGTTTGCTCTAGACTCCATGGGATAGGATTCTTCCTAAGGCGTTTATAGAGTGGTTCGTAAATTTTTCTAATATCAGGAATAAAATCTGCGACATAGTTAAGGCTTCATAAGAACCATTGAAGTTGGGTTTTATCAGTAATTTAATCAGGAAATTTAGATGAGAACTCCATGGCTCTACATATTGGTTTGTAAGTACCCTGGTAGAGGTCGTGTCTTAAGAATCTAATAGTTGTTTGAAACAACTTAACTTTCTTAGCACTGAATACTAGGCTGTTATGTTTTACTATCTTAAAGAAAGTATTAAGATGTTTGAAGTGAGAATCTATATTTTCTTAGAATATTAATACATCGTCAATATAGACTATTGACATATTACTATAGGGGTTGAATATATTATTCATAATGTTCTGAAATTCGGATTGGGCATTTTTTAACCCAAAAAGTATTATGTTTCATTCATATTGTCCAAAGGGAACACTGAAGGTAGTTTTGTATTTATCCTTTTCAGCAATTTGTATTTGCCGGAATCCAGATTTCATATCAAACTTACCATAAATATTAGCTTTATAGGTTCATTTTAATAAATTTCTTTTATTAGGTATTGGGTACCTAATCCATTGTATTACTTTATTTAAAGGTTTGTAATTAATAACTAATCTGGGAGCTCCACTTTCTTTCTCTGCGTTATTATTAACATAGAAAGCTGCACAGCTCCATAGAGACTTTGAGGGTCTAATAATCTTCTTTTGAAGAAGGTCATTAATTTCATTTTTACAAGTTTTCATTAATTCATGATTCATTTGAATATGTCTTGCCTTTGTAGGTATAGCCTGTTCATTAAATTCTTTAATATAAGGTAATTCAATTATATGCATTTTTCTTTCCCATAAGGCATTGGGTAAATCTGAACAAACTTCTAATTCAAGTTGTTTTTGGAATTGTTTTATTTTAGCTTCCATCTCCGGGGTTTTTTAAGTTTATTCAATTTTGTGAACCTTTATATCATTTTGTAAATATCTAACCTGGTTAGACAATACATTTATTTTAAAAATTATTTTTGTTTTTATAAAATTACTTTCTTCTTGAGAAATGGGGTTTAAATAAGGAAATTTTATTTCTTTTCCTAATTTGTTAGTGCATAAAGCACCTAAGTCGTCATAATATGGTTTTATTTGAGTTATAAATGGTAATCCAAGGATTATTTCTTCGTTTATATCTCTGGTTATTACAAAATCATTTATAAAACATATCCCATCATTGCAAATGTGGGCTTTTGATAATTTATAATTAATTTTTAATCTTTCTCCTGTAGCGGGGTATAATTTTGTAGTCGATTTTTAAGGTATTTTGTAGGTACGCATATGCATTTTTTATCTGCACCTGAGTCTAATCATGCTAATTTGTTAAAAGTAGCATTTTTGACTTTCAACATAATAGGAATATGATGGATTTATACCTTTATTCTCGTGAATTGTGGTTCAGTAGTTTTAGACTGGTTGTCGATTGATTCGTCATCATTCTCTTTATTTGAAACATAATCGTGGTTAGTTTCTAGTTCTTTGTCTTTGCCCTTGGCAACTTGTGATAATGATTCGTTAGTGAAATTTTCCATTTCTATTTTATTAAGTCTAGTTTTAATATTTTTTATTTCTTCTTTTACTAATTTTAGTTCAGTCTGAAGATGTTTAATAGTAGGTTCATTATTTTTTGAATAAGAAAATCTATTCATTACTTCTTTCATGTTAAAAGGTTCGACCTTGGGGCGATCTTTATGTTGAATAATAATATTTTTTAATTCTACTAGATATTTCCTTTTGATATCTTCATCATCTATGTGATTTATGATATCGAATAAGACTTCCTTTGAGTCATTGGTAATAACTCTGAGGGAATTTTGTTCACATACACATATTGCTCCTGTACAGTTACAGTTATTATCTTCTGAACTGCTGTTATCTGAGCTGTATGCTACATTAATAAATTCATTATCACTATCAGAATAACTTTCTTCGGCAGATGAAGAGCTATTCTCGTTGGAACTATTTTTGTTTTCTTCTAAAATACTAAAAAGTTTTTCTTTAGTATTTTCGTCTAATTCTAAAAGATTGATTTTATTCTTTTTTCTTTTAGTGACTTTACAGTCACTGGCTCTATGTCCTGTTTTACCACAAGACCAACACTTGTCACCATGTTCTTTTTTAGCGCATCTTTTAAATCTTTTATTTTTAGAGGTTTCTCCTTCTTTTTTATTCTTTTGTTTATGGTGTCTTCTATGGGATTTATCTGAAGATTTATTCTATTTAGAAATTCTTTTAGAAGGAGCTGATATCTTTGTATAACAAAAATCTTGGCAGAAGCTACCAAGTTCAATTTTTTGATTGTAATCTTTCTCTTTATATAAGACTTTTGAGTTTTAGATCTGTACATAAATCTAGACCTGTAACATTAATGAAACTTACAAGGTTTCCATAAGTGTGATTATCGTAAGGTATTTGACCGTTAAATCGATCTTTGATTTTTGTTCTTACTTTTTCGGCAAATAATATGGGTAGTCCGCTAATAAATATTTGTTTCCAAAAAGAATTACCGCAGTCTTCTCTTATCATTATGTAACGACCCGGCCGGTCGTTTTTGGAATTTATGCCCCGATCCCCTATTAATTCCTTCCCCTAAGTTCATTTCTGCTATTTTGGTTTGTCGGGACGTTCGGTGTTAGGATTCGGAGTATTTTGGGACACTTAGTCCCTAAATGAGAGCTTAAGAGTTGAAAAATGGTCCGTAATCAGAATAGTGTTAAGACGGCCTCGGAATGGAAATCCGATGGTTCTGTTAGCTTTGTTAGGTGATTTCGTGGTTGGGAGCGTGTTCGGAATGTATTTTGGAAGTCCTTAGCTCATTTAGGCTTGAAATGATGAAGTTTGTATTTTTGAAGTTTCCGGTCCGATAGTGAGTTTTTGATCTGAGGGTCGGAATGGAATTTCGGAAGTTGCAGTAGCTCCGTCATGTCATTTGGGATGTGTTTTCAAAATTTTAGGTCATGCGTATGTATTTTGGTTGGGATTTTGATCGAAAGCATAATTGGAAGAAATTGAAGTTCTTAGGCTTGAATCATTGATTAAATCAGGTTTTCGATATTATTTTAGGTGTTTTAAGGATTGGTACAAGTTTGAATAAGGTATTAGGTGGTATTTTTGCTTTTTGTTGAGGTCCCGGCGGCCTTGGGATGATTTCGGGTGGTTGACGGAAAGATTTGAAGTTGAATGGGCTGCTGAAGTTCCGGTACCTATCATAACTGCACCTGAGGTTTGATTTTCGCTGGTGCGGAGCCACAGAAGCAAGCCGACCCATCGCAGATACAAAATTTGGACTCCTCAGCTTTTTTCGTAGGTGCGGAAGATCTACCGCAGATGCGGTTACGCACCTGCGAGGCCCCTACCGCAGATGCTGAACCTTGGGTCTTTATTGAAACCGCAGAAGCGGGGTATTTTCCGCAGAAGCGGAATCCGCAGGTGTGGTATAAGACCGTAGAAGCGAAGCTTGGTAACTTAAGGGAATGGCGTAGAAGCGGCTCATTTTCCGCATAAGCGTGACCGCAGAAGCTGTCCCTTGTCCGCAGAAGTGGAAACACCTGTTCAGAAAAGGGATTTTCGAGGGTTGAGTATCAAAAGTTGGAAAAATCAATTGAGAGCTGGGGAGAGGGCGATTTAGAGTATGTTTTGAAAGTAAGATCATTGGGTAACGTTTTCTTAATACCTTTTAGTTGTATTCCATCAATATATAGCTTAATCCATCATCTAATTTCGAATTTGCAATCAAAATGGGGGAAAACTTCTTAGACCAACCTATTGGGTTTTGAGTGAGCATTTGACCTTCGATTTGAGAGATTTTTATATGGTTAGACTCATGACAGTACGAGGGTTCTAAAAATGTAAAAATCATTAGATTCCGAGGCATTGGCTTGAGGGGCATTTTGGTCATTTTTACCTATTTTCGCGCCTAGCTTTAAATTTAATAGTGCAATCAGTTGTTTGCAATATTATTTATGATATGTAATTGAATTGAATAGATTTTGGCCATTTAGAGTCAGATACTCGTGGCAAAAGCGCGTTTCCTAGTTGATTATTGAGCCGGTTCGAGGTAAGTGGCTTGTCTAACCTTGTGTGGGGGACCTTTCCTCTTAGGACATGGTCTTTGAATATTTGAATGCCTCGTACGTGAGGTGACGAGTGCGTACTTGAGCTAATTGTTGTAAACCCGTTTCTACTTGAAGTATTTAATTTGAGATTTCCTGTTTACTTATTCATTTTAGACTGTAAGTTTAAACCTGTGCTAAACAGAGAAGCATGTTTAGCTGACTTATTTTCTTAATTGATTAACTGTACTATTTGTACTCTGTGAAGCATGTTAGTCTAGAAATTACTATTACTTGTACTGATTTTAGCATTTATTTTGAGATTATGAGTTGTTGTTGTTGTGTGTTTAATTTGGGACTACGGGATGGCTTCCCGGGAGATCCCCCCGTACTTGATATATTCTGGATTGAGGATACCAAGAGATCCTCGGGATACCAAGAGATCCCCAGTGTATATGATGAGGATACCAAAAGATCCTCGGGATACCAAGTGTTCCTTGGTGCATATGATGAGGATACCAAGAGATCCTCGGGATACCAAGAGATCCCCGACACATGTATTTCCATATATTGGGATACCAAGAGATCCCTAGCTTACTTATTGAGGATAGCAAGAGATCCTCGGGATACCAAGAGATCCCAAGTGTATATGATGAGGATACCAAGAGATCCTCGGGATACCAAGAGATCCCTGGTGCATATGATGAGGATACCAAGAGATCCCCGGCTATTATTTCTTGTTGAGAGCAGTATCCCTTGTATTGTTACCTTTGCTTTTTATTAATGTTCTTCCTTATTTATCTGGTTTAGATTCTTGCTGTAGACTTTATTTAAACTATTTTTGTTATCTTATTATTTATTATGTTTTATCTCAGTAGGGCCCTGACCTTCCTCGTCACTACCTAACCGAGGTTAGGCTTGGCACTTACTAAGTACCGCTGTGGTGTATTCATGCCCTTCTGCGCCTGTTTTTTATGTGCAAATTATCCAGGTACCTCTACTCAGGTGCACTACCCTTGAGGTGAGGAGATACGCGGAGACTTTGAGGTATATTTGCCGCATCCGTAGACGAGGAGTCTCTATTCTGTTCCAGCTTCAACATTTAATTTGTTCCTTTTCTCTCAATTGTTTAGATATTCTAGAGTTAGAGCAGCGTACTATGTTTCTATTGGCCTGGGGTTCCCGTGAGTTTTCGGGTTTTGGGATTGAGTTGCAGACTTCTGCTTATCTTCATAGTTGTGTAGGCCGAGCATCCTCATATACAATTATTATTTACTTACGTACAGTTTGAATTATTTATTCCGCAAGTTAAGTTGCTAAATTTCTGCAATTTTTAGGCTTACCTTGTTGTAAGAATTAGGTGGCATCACGACATGTTCATGGAGGGTTAACTGGGGTCGTGACAAGTTGGTATCAGAGCTCTAGGTTCATAGGAGTCATGGAACATAGGCCGATTTATTAGAGTCTCGCTGATCGGTACGGAGATGTCTGTACTTATCTACGAGAGGCTATGTAACTGTTTAGGAAAAATCTTCATTTCATTTGAATTCCTTTTCGTGCGATATTTTTGACATCAATTCTAAACTTCTATCTCTTATTCTCTCACAGATGATGAGGACACGTGCTACACGGGATGGCCCGAAACCCGCGCCCCCTACTGCAACCGTCAGAGGCCGAGGTCGGGGTAGATGTCGAGGACGCACACGTGGTGCAGCCAGAGCACCTGCGCGAGCTACCGCCGAGGTACCACCAGTAGATCCAACTGGAGCCCAGGAACCTGGCACACCTACTACCGCCATTACTACTCCAGCGCTCCAGGAGACTTTTGCTCAGTTCATGAGCATGTACACCACCTTAGCTCAGGCAGGGTTGCTTCCCCTTGCTGCAGCCATATCCCAGGTCGGGGGAGGAGCACAGACTCCCGCCGTCCGCACTCCTGAGTAGCGAGTGCAGGTTGAGCAGGCTCTCGAGATTATTCCCACACCACCTGCAGCTCCAGTTCAGCCCGAAGATGGGTCAGCTGCTTTAGAGGACGAGCAGCGGAGACTTGAGAGGTTCAAGAAATATGATCCCCCAGTGTTCAATGGATTAGCATCAGATGATGCCTTAGGATTTCTAGAGGAGTGCCAACGTATTCTTCGCACTATGGGCATAGTGGAGTCCAGCGGGGTTTTTTCACTGCTTTCCAGCTTTGCGGAGCCGCCTATGATTTGTGGCGCACTTATGAGATAGACAGTCCAGTCGAGGCTGCTTCACTGACTTGGACCCGGTTCTCGGAGATGTTTATGAGAGAGTTTGTCCCCAGAGTGTAAGGGACGCATGGGGTGTAGAGTTTGAGCATATGCACTATGGTACTATGACCGTTTCGGAGTATGCTATCCATTACACCAGGTTGGCCAGACATGCACCGGCTTTGGTTGCTACAGTCCGTGAGAGAGTTTGCCGGTTCATTGAGGGTCTTATCCCACCCATCAGATCTAGCATGACTCGAGAGTTGGAGATGGACATTCCTTATCACCAGGTAGTGAGTATTGCTAGGAGGATCGAGGGTATGCTCGCCAGGGAGTGGTGGGAGAGAGAGGCCAAGAGGTCTCGAGAGTCGGGCCACTACACTGGTGCCCGTACCCCATCAGTAGGACGACATAGTAGGGGTTTTATGGGTCTCCCTATTCATTCAGCTCTTCCAGCAGCCAACAGTACTCCAGCTCCGCCTATACCTCAGGAGCCTTACTATGCACCTCCAGTTTCCAGCGCGCCTCCTGCGCGGGGTGCTTTCAGAGGTCAGTCTAGCAGACCTGGCCCTAGCCAGTCGCAGCCACCACATCTTCCCACAGCTTGTTTTTAGTGTGGTGACACCTGTTATGTAGTGAGGGATTGCCCTAGACTTGGGAGGAGTGCACCTCCACAGACTGCTCAGCCACATCGTGCTCCTCAGGCCATGATCACAGCTCCCACTGCTACCCCATCTGCCCAGCCAGCTAGGGGTGGAGGTCGGGGAGGTAGAGGTCGCTCTTGAGAGAGAGGCCAGGCCAAATATTATGCTATTCATGCTCGCATCGAGGCTGTTGCCTTTGATTCTGTCATTACAGGTATTATACTGGTTTGTCACAGGCATCGGCTCTATTCGATCCATGCTCTACTTATTCTTATGTGTCTTCTTACTTTGCTCTGCATTTGGGTGTGTCTCGGGATTCCTTGAGTTCCCCCGTTTATGTTTCTACTCATGTGGGAGATTTTCTTGTTATGGACCGCGTTTATCAGCAATGTTTGGTTACTATTCGTGGTTTTGAGACCAGGGCGAATTTATTGTTACTCGGTATGGTGGATTTTGAAATTATTTTGGGCATGGACGGGTTGTCGCCCCATTTTTCTATTCTTGATTGTCACACCAAGACCGTGATGCTGGCTATGCTTGGAATTCCACGTATTGAGTGGAGTGGTACTTTAGATCACACTCCCAGTAGAGTTATCTATTTTCTTAAAGCTCAGCATATGGTTGAGAAGGGGTGTACCGCGTATTTAGCTTATGTGAGAGATGTCAGTGTTGATACCCCTTCTATTGATTTAGTTCCAGTGGTATGAGACTATCTCGATGTATTTCCAGCTGATTTTCCGGGCATGACGCCCAATAGAGACATTGATTTTGGCATTGATCTGTTACTGGGCACTCAGCCCATATCCATTCCTCCGTATCGCATGTCTCCTCCTAAGTTGAAGGATATGAAGGGTTAGTTGCATGAATTTCTTGGTAAGGGTTTTATTCGACCCAATGTTCCACCGTGGGGTGCTCCTATCTTGTTTGTGAAGAAGAAGGATTGTTCTATGTGTATGTGTATTGATTATCGTCTGTTAAACAATGTTACAGTGAAGAACCGTTATCCTTTACCTCGTATTGATGATCTATTTGACCAGCTTCAGGGAGCATAGGTGTTTTCTAAGATTGACTTGCGCTCATGGTACCATCAATTGAAGATTCAGGAGCCCGATATCCTGAAGACTGCCTTCAGGACTCAGTATGGTCATTACGAGTTCTTTTTTGTCATTTGGGCTGACCAATGCCCTAGCAGCTTTCATGCATTTGATGCACAGTGTATTCAGGCCATATCTTGACTCATTTGCTATTGTTTTTATTGATGATATACTATTATATTCCTAGAGTCGGGAAGATCATGAGTGTCTCTTGAGGACCGTGCTTCAGACCTTGAGGGAAAAGAAGTTATATGCAAAGTTCTCAAAATGTGAGTTTTGACTGAGTTCTGTGGCATTCTTAGGCCATGCGATTTTGAGTGAGGGTATTTGGGTGGATTCGAGGAAGATAGAGGCCGTACAGAGTTGGCCCAGGCCTTCCTCAGCTATAGAGATTCGCAGTTTCCTTGGTTTGGCAGGGTACTACCATCGCTTCATTTGAGGATTTCATCGATTGCATCCCCTATGACTAGATTGACCAAAAAGTGTGCCACTTTTCAGTGGACAGAGGAGTGCGAGGTGAGCTTTTAGAAGCTCAAGACAGCTTTGACTACAGCCCCTATCTTGATGTTGCCTACCGGTTCGGGGTCTTATACTTTCTATTGTAACTCCTCGAGAGTTGGCCTTGCAGCGGTGTTGATGCAAGATGGTAGGGTGATTGCCTATGCGTCCAGACAGTTGAAGATACATGAAAAGAATTACCCTGTCCATGACCTTGAGTTAGCTGCCATTGTTCATGCCTTAAAGATCTGGCGTCACTATTTGTACGGAGTGCCTTGTGAGATCTATACTGACCATCAGAGTTTGCAGCACTTACTCAAGCAGAAGGACCTGAATATGCGTCAGAGGAGATGGTTAGAGTTGTTGAAGGATTATGATATCACTATTCTGTATCACCGCGGTATGGCCAACATGGTGGCAGATGCCTTGAGTCACCGAGCATAGAGTTTGGGTAGTTTAGCATATTTACCGGCTTTAGAGAGGCCTATGGCGATAGATGTTCAGGCCTTAGCCAGTCAGTTTGTGATATTGGATATTTCGGAGCCCAGTCGAGTTCTAGCCTATGTGGTCTCCCGGTCTTCCCTATTTGGTTGTATCTGGGAGCGGCAGTATGATGACCCTCATTTGCTTGTGCTTTAGGACAAGATTTGGCGTGGAGATGCCCAAGATGTGACCATTGGAGATGACGGGGTATTGAGGATGCAGGGTCGGATTTACGTGCCCAATATTGATGGTCTTCGAGAGTTGATTCTAGTAGAGGCCCATAGTTCGTGGTATTCCATCCATTCGAGTGCCGCGAAGATGTATCAGGACTTGAGGCAGCACTATTGGTGGAGGCGGATGAAGAAAGATATAGTTGGTTAGGTGTCTAGATGCCTCAACTGCCAGCAGGTGAAGTATGAGCACTAGCGCCCGGGTGGGTTGTTTCAGCAGATAGAGATTCCGGAGTGAAAATGGGAGCGCATCACCATGGATTTTTTATCTGGACTTCCACGGACCTCGAAAAAGTTTGATGCCATTTGGGTCATTGTGGATCGATTGACTAAGTCCGCTCATTTCATTCCAGCATGTACCACCTATTCATCAGAGCAGTTGGTGGAGATTTATATCCGGGAGATCGTCGTCGGCATGGTATTCCAATCTCTATTATTTTGGACAGAGGTACTTAGTTTACATCGCGGTTCTGGAGAGCCGTGCAGCATGAGCTAGGTACTCTGGTGGAGTTGAGCATAACATTTCGCCCCCAGATGGACGGACAGTTCGAGCGCACCATTCAGATTCTTGAGGATATGCTCCGTGCGTGTGTGATTGAGTTTGAAGGGTCTTGGGATCATTTCTTTCCATTGGCAGAGTTTTCTTATAACAACAGTTATCAGTCCAACATTTAGATGGTGCCGTATGAGGCCTTATATAGTAGAAGGTGTAGATCTCCGGTGGGTTGGTTTGAGTCGGGTGAGGCTAGGCTACTGGGCACAGAGTTGGTACAGGATGCATTGGAGAAGGTTAAGATGATTAGGGATGGACTCTGTATAGCCTAGTACAGACAGATGAGCTACGCGGGCAGGAAGGTCTGTGATGTTTCATATATGGATGGTGAGCGGGTTCTACTTTGGGTTTCGCCTATGAAAGGCATCCTGAGGTTTGGGAAGAAAGGAAAGATGAGTCCGAGGTTTATTGGCCCTTATGAGATCTTGAGGATAGTTGGGGAGGTTTCTTATGAGATTGCCTTACCTCCCAGTTTGGCCGGAGTTCATCCGGTATTCTATGTTTCGATGCTCCGGAGATATCATGGTGACCCGTCACACGTGTTGGATTTCAGTTCAGTCCAGTTGGACAAGGATCTATCTTATGTTGAGGAGCCAGTGTCTATATTAGACAGGCAAGTCAGAAAGTTGAGGTCAAAGAGCATAGCTTAAATGAAGATTCAGTGGCGGGGCCAGCCAGCCGAGGACGTGACTTGGGAGACCGAGCGGGATATGCGCAGCCGAGACCCTCATCTTTTCACTACTTCAGGTATGTTCTCTATGCTCATTCGAGGACGAACGAATGTTTAAGTGTAGGAGGATGTAATGACCCGGCTGGTCATTTTTGGAATTTAAGCCCCGATCCCCCATTAACTACTTCCACTAAATTCATTTCTGCTATTTTGGTTTGTCGCGACATTCGGTGTTAGGATTCGGAGTGTTTTGGGACACTTAGTCCCTAAATGAGAGCTTAAGAGTTGAAAAATGGTCCGTAATCAGAAGAGTGTGAAGACGGCCTCGGAATGGAAATCCGATGGTTCCGTTAGCTTGGTTAGGTGATTTCGGGATTAGGAGCGTGTTCAGAATGTATTTTGGAAGTCCATAGCTCATTTAGGCTTGAAATGCCGAAGTTTTTATTTTTAAAGTTTCTGGTCCGATCGTGAGTTTTTGATTCGAGGGTCGGAAGGGAATTTCGGAAGTTGCAGTAGCTCCGTCATGTCATTTGGAATGTATGTGCAAAATTTCAGGTCATTCGGACGTGTTTTGGTTGGGTTTTTGATCAAAAGCGTATTTGGAAGAAATTTGAAGTTCTTAGGCTTGAATCATTGATTAAATAGGGGTTCCGGTGATGTTTTAGGTGTTTTAAGGATTGGTACAAATTTGAATAAGATATTAGGTGGTATTGGTGCTTTTGGTTGAGGTCACGGGGGCCTCGGGATGATTTTGGGTGGTTGACGGAAAGATTTGAAGTTGAATGGGCTGCTGAAGTTTTGGTACCTGTCATAACCGCAACTGTGGTTTGGTTTCGGCAGGTGCAGAGCCGTAGAAGCAGCCAGCCCATCGCAGATGCGAAACTTGGACTCCTCAGCTTTTTCCGCAGGTGCTGAAGATCTACCGCAGATGCGGTTATGCACCTGCGAGGCCCCTATCGCAGGTGCGGAACCTTGGGTCTTTATTGAAACCGTAGAAGCGGGGTATTTTCCGCAGAAGCGGAATCCATAGGTGCGGTATAAGACCGCAGAAGCGGAACCTGGTAACTTAAGGGAAAGCCGCAGAAGCGGCTCACTTTCCGCAGAAGTGAGACCGTAGAAGCAGTCCCTTGTCCGCAGAAGCGGAAACACCTGTTCAGAAAAGGGAATTTCATGGGTTGAGTTTCAAAAGTTGGAAAAATCAATTGAGAGCTCGGCAGAGGGCGATTTTGAGTGGGTTTTGAAGAGAAGATCATTGGGTAACGTTTCCTTAATCCCTTTTAGTTGTATTCCATCAATATATAGCTTAATCCGTCATATAATTTCGAATTTGGGATCAAAATGGGGGAAAACTTCTTAGACCAAACTATTGGGTTTTGAGTGAGCATTTGACCTCCGATTTGGGAGATTTTTATATGGTTTGACTTGTGAGAGTACGAGGGTTCTAAAAATGATAAAATCATTCGATTCCGAGGCAATGGTTTGAGGGACACTGTGGTCATTTTTACCTATTTTCGCGCCTAGCTTTAAATTTAATATTGGAAGCAGTTGTTTGCTATTATTTACGATATGTAATTGAATTGAATAGATTTGTGCCATTTGGAGCCGGATACTCGGGGCAAAGGCATGGTTCCTAGTTGATTATAGAGCCGGTTCGAGGTAAGTGGCTTGTCTAACCTTGTGTGAAGGACCTTTCCTCTTAGGACATGATCTTTGAATATTTGAATGCCTCGTACGTGAGGTGACGAGTGCGTACTTGAGCTAATTGTTGTAAACCCGTTTCTACTTGAAGTATTTAAATTGAGATTTCCTATTTACTTGTTCATTTTAGATTGTATGTTTAAACCTGTGCTAGCTTAGAGAAGCATGTTTAGCTGACTTACTTGCTTAATTGTTTAACTGTACTATTTGTACTCTGTGAAACATGTTAGGCGAGAAATTACTATTACTTGTACTGATTTTAGCATTTATTATGAGATTATGAGTTGTTCTTGTTGTGTGTTTAATTTAGGACTATGGGACGACTTCCCAGGAGATCCCCCTATACTTTATATATTCTGGATTGAGGATACCAAGAGATCCTCGGGATACCAAGAGATCCTCGGGATACCAAGAGATCCCTGGCATATGTATTTCCATATATTGGGATACCAAGAGATCCCCAGCTTACTTATTGAGGATACTAAGAGATCCTTGGGATACCAAGAGATCCCCAGTGTATATGATGAGGATACCAAAAGATCCTCGGGATACCAAGAGATCCCTGGTGCATATGATGAGGATACCAAGAGATCCTCGGGATACCAAGAGATCCCCGGCTATTATTTCTTGTTGAGAGCAGTATCCCTTGTATTGTTACCTTTGCTTTCTATTACTGTTCTTCCTTATTTATCTGGTTTAGATTCTCGCTGTAGACTTTATTTAAACTATTTTCGTTATATTATTATTTATTATGTTTTATATCAGTAGGGCC
The DNA here is from genome assembly GCA_026770625.1 of Nicotiana glauca. Lineage (NCBI taxonomy): Eukaryota > Viridiplantae > Streptophyta > Magnoliopsida > Solanales > Solanaceae > Nicotiana > Nicotiana glauca. The sequence continues at coordinate 52,342 of MU766522.1, forward strand.
CTGACCTTCCTCGTCGCTACCCAACCGAGGTTAGGCTTGGCACTTACTGAGTACCGCTGTAGTGTACTCATGCCCTTCTATACCTGTTTTTTATGTGCAGATTATCTAGGTACCTCTACTCAGGCGCACTACCCTTGAGGTGAGGATATTCACGGAGACTTCGAGGTATATCTACCGCGTCCGTAGACCAGGAGTCTCTATACTGTTCCAGCTTTAGCATTTAATTTGTTCCTTTTCTCTCAGTTGTTTAGATATTCTAGAGTTAGAGCAGCGTACTATGTTTCTATTAGCCTGTGGTTCCCGTGAGTTTCTTGATTTTGGGATTGAGTTGTAGACTTCCGCTTATCTTTATAGTTGTGCAGGCCGAGCAGCCTCATATACAGTTGTTATTTACTTACGTTCAGTTTGAATTATTTATTCCGCAAGTTAAGTTGCTATCTGCAATTGTTAGGCTTACCTAGTTGTAGGAACTAGGTGCCATCACGACATGTTCATGGAGGGTGAACTGGGGTCGTCACACATTACCTTTTCGATAAACATGTCTTTATACCATTTAAAATCTATTAATTTTTGACAACTAAGGTTATTTAATAGTTCTAAACTTCTATCTTTGAAAAATTTTGGTTCTCCAATAAAGTGTTTGGCAATGCAATAGATTAAGGTTGCAGTAGCATCTTCTTTATGTTGTTGTTCTACTACCTGTGTGTTATCTTCTATTTTTATTATAGTTATAGCTGAAGTGGCATTTAGAATTTGATTCCTTTTATCTTCAAATAGATAATTATCCCACAAATTTTATTGTGTGCCGTTAAATCCTGACACAACCAATGTTTCTGCGTTCTTATCAGATGCATTCTTGATTTTATAGGCAGTTACAACAATGCCTATTTCATGATGTTTTTTATAGATTTGGCTTTCAGCTAATCCATCAATATTCCATTTAGTAATTCCAGTTCCGTCATGACTGGAACTTGTCAGATAAATATCTTTATCACGACCCAAAATCCACTAAGGGTCGTGGTGGCACCGGACACCTCTGTCAGGCCAGCCAACTAACTCATCAATTAATTCCTCTTTTAATACTTTTGAAAATCTTAGGTCTTTCCTTCCAATTTTCATAAATATAAGATCACTTCATGGATTCAAATTTAAATAATAACAGTCAGTACAATGTTTTACTGAAATCATCCCAGAAATTCGGTGTCACAAGTGCATGAGCAACTACTGGCAATGATATAAATACAACACAACAGCTGTCCAGAATACAATGGACAAAAAGGAAATACAATTACTAGGAAGGGACTTTAAAAGCTGTGGGGCGCCTTGAATACTGCAACTCACCTAGTCCTCGAATCGTCTATGCTGCTGCGCCCAGTAGGCCGCTAAAGTATCATGTACCTGTGCAACAAAAATGCACAGAAGTGTAGTATGAGTACGTAATCAACGTGTACTCAGTGAGTGTCCCGCCTAATCCCGAAGGGGTAGAGACGAGATGGTCAACTTTGACACACTCTAACGGTCCAATGATCATTTATCCTCAATACACATATTAAACCGTGGATTTATTCTTTATAGACATGATTCTAATCCAAATAGAGGAAACGAATAAACACGTAGTTCTTTCATAGGAAAATTTCCCGAATTTCTCTTTAAAACATAATCCAAATATATTTAAGCTACAAAAGGGCAATAATAACTTAATTAAGTTCAGGCAGCAACCCAGGCATGCACAAATCATACCGAGGTGACGGCCCGATCCAACTGAAATAAATGTGAACTTGCTGAGGGTCGACGGCGCGCCTATAGATGCATCTATTAATCTGCCGAGGCGTTTGGCCCATTCCAAAATAAACACACACCGACAGACAATCAGTCAAGAAGTCAACATGGAGCAATTATCCAAGAAAGGCCAATTCCCCTTTATTAAATTGAGAAAAACGAAACTTATGTCTTTTTAGAAATCCATTTATTAATTTAATGTGATCTATTACCCCGCTCGCGAATCATCCATGCGATGCAGTACACATAAGATGCATGCTCAGATAGCCAATTAGAATTTTATCGAGGAACAATTATCCAAATAAGCCAATTCTCTGTTTAACAAGTTCAGAAAATGATGTTTAATCACTTTTTAAATTTGTTTACTAATCAAAGGTGATTTTAACAATCCAAGTCATCGATGGGTTCATAATTAATTCAAGTATAACATGCTGATGGGTCCTAACTACCCGGACAATAGCATAATAGTAGCTACNCTATGGGGTAAATTCCCCCTCACAAGATTAGAAAGGAGACTCACCTGGCTCCGAAGACTCGCAACCGGCATTCTACATCCTTCCGAAGGCTTGAACCAACACACAATGCACCAAAACTAGCCAATTATCACACAAATCCATTAATATATGCTCAACTATACTCCGCAACCCAATTTATAACAATTCCTAACTCCGAACGAAAGGTTGACCAAAATATCCTCGGGCCCACGTGCCCGGAATCCGAAATTATTTTGAAGGTAAAGATTACCCATAACCTTAGGAACTCAAATATATAATTTTCTCCTAATTCCATACTCAAAGTCGTGGCTAAAATCCAAGATTTATAATTTTCTAGGTTTCCATCCAAAACCCCAATATTTACTCTAATTTCCATGCTTAAATCCATATATAATTGATATATTTAACTCAAAAGTGATAGGGATGACTTACCTCAATCATTGACGACAAAATCCCCTCTTGAAGCTCCCCAAAATTGCCCATGCCATGGAGAAATGTGATAGAAATGGCCAATCCCCGACCTTAAAATGACATTCTGCCATCCAGGGATTTTCGCTTCTGCCGAAAAATCCCGCTTCAGCAGAAAATGATCCGCTTTTGCGGTCCCTGGCTTCAGCCCATCTTAGCTTCAGCAGAAGCTAAACCACATCAGCGGTTCCGCTTAAGCGGTCACAAAGACGCTTCTGCGACCACCTGGGCCTGACCCCCTTTCCGCTCCTGCGGTCAAGCCTTCCGCAGATGCGGTCCCGCTTCTGCGGAATCTAGACCGCATCTGCTGTCCTCGAGCCTCAGATCAAAACCGCTTCTGCGGTTCCCCTCATCGCTTCTGTGGTCCCATTTCTGCAGAAGCGGAAATACTAGATACCAGCTGCTCAGCTTCTTCCAAAAATCCAATTTTGATCCGTTAACCACTCGGAATCCATCCGAGGCCCTCGGGACCCCAACCAATCATACGAACCAATCCCAAAACACATTACGGACCTGCTCAAGGCCTCAAATCACATCAAACAACGAAAAAATCATCGATCGGCCTCCAATCCAAACTTTATGAACTTTGAACTTTCCAACTTCTACTTCCGATGCTTAAACCTGTCAAATCACGTCCGATTGACTTCAAATTTTGCACACAAGTCATATTCGACATTACGGACCTACTCCAACTTCTACAATCGGATTCCGAACCCGATATCAAAAGGTCCACTTCCGGTCAAACTTCTCAAAAACCTTCTAATTTCTATTTTTAGCCAAATGGCTTCAAAATGACCTACAAACCTCCGAATTCACTTCCGATCGCGCTCCCAACTCTAGAATAACCATACGGAGCTACTCCCAGTCTCGGAATCCCAAACAGACATCGATAACGCTGAACTGCACTTCAAGCCAAACTTAAGAAATTTCTTCCAAAATGCTAACTTCCACAATGGGCGCCAAAACGCTCCCGGGTTATCCAAAACCCGCACCGGGAATACGCCCAAGTCCGAAATCATCATACGAACCCACTGGAACCTTCAGATCCCGATTCCGAGGTCGTTTACTCAAAAATCCAGTCCTAGTTCATCCTTTCAACATAAAGCTTCTGAAATGGAATTTTCATTTAAATTTAACTCCGATCTTCCTGAATTTCAATTCCGACCATGCGAACAAGTCATAACACTTGAAATGAAGCCGCTCATGGCCTCAGACTGCTGAACGACGTGCTAGGGCTCAAAACGACCGGTCGGGTCGTTACATTCTCTCTCACTAAAACATACGTTCGTCCTCGAATGTGCTAAGAATTATACCGAAGTAGTCTGAAATCATTGTTTTGCACCTTATGCACCTTCCCGTGCTGCCACAACTCAACTAAGCATATTACCCCGATATATTCTGAAGATATTTCCTTTTATTTAAGCAACTAAGACTTAAAGCCCATTTCCAACATCCAGAATACATGCTTGTTTTCATCATAATATCACCAAATCATTCACCGCACGTTGTACCCAACATGACTGCATAACTTTGCTGAATTAACACTTTGCATCACTATACTCATAGGACCACAAATAACATTTTCTGATCAACTTAACCAAAATTCAATGAATCAGATGCTCCCATTGCACATCATGACCTACATAGGTCATGTTCTAACTTTTACAACACCGACACGACGGAAGAGATGTGCCGAAATTCATAACCAACTGCTGAATTAACAAATCATTAAGTCTATACCTCCGACAAGAATCATTACCACATTCTGAACCAAATCATGATCTTCGCTCCTTAATATACTTCGTATAATCAGATTGCACTGATCCTAAATCCCACAATCTCATCTTACCCAGTACGAACTGCTCAGGCGGTAAGCCACTCTAAATGCAATCAAAAGTCTCATATGACTCCACAATGCGCCAATAGGCCACCAATCCGAACACAACACAAACGGAAATCGAACTCTGGAAGGAATTACCTTACCCCCGCACTAATACGGACTTTCATTAAAAGATAGGAAGCGAAACACACAAGGAAATAGCATATAGAAAAACCAGAATCGACATTACACTGTTGCGGCGCGCAACCCGATCCAAATAACATACTCGTGGAGGCGTGCCACCCGATCCGCACATAAATCTCACACAAGGAGATTGCACTTCGAGCTAAATTTGCTCATTGCGATAAAAATATCGAATTTCAATCGTAAGCACACTAAGTGCATAATACCATCCCTGAGAAATCACATAGCGCTATAGGCTACAAAACTCAAGCACAACTGAGGTGCGATACCATGTCTAAATCTCAAGAGCTATCCTGTGCACATAACATCATCGCAATGAGGAACCTCAACACATAGGAATTTATTAAGCCGACTTACAACTCATACGGCGCAATACATCATTACTTGGAATAGCTGATGAAAACATAACACCCCGACTGTTCCTCCATAGGGAACATTCTCTTAAACGAACACAACTGGCTTGATATAAAGCCCAAATTCACATTTTAATCCATCCACTAACCTCAAGTCGATCCTGATCATATCAAATTAAGCCAATGACCTTTCAAAGGTCCATCCTAGTTTCCTTCTTCTCGTAATACACAAGAACAACTGTCATAACCGGAGTACAATCCACAACACAGAATCCGAGTGCCCTCCTGGCATCCATTTTCAATTTAACGATATCATCACAATTCTTTATACTTGGTTTATATCTTTAATCAATCAAGTGGCGTCGTGCCATATTTATGCAATCTTCCTGTGGAACACACTCGCACAATCTACCATAACAATTAGCTGGGTCTTACCTCCAACTCACCGGCTGCACTAACGCTGATAAGCGATCAAGAATCATTAACCACGATACAAGCCCTCGTTACAAAACACCAATCTCAGGTGACGCTGAAAACAACCCCAACTTATTTTAATCATTCAACCCTTTTCCTTGCTCATTCGAGCCCGTGACATCCTGGTCAACACTGAAGTGCAACCTTGATCCTCACTTCGTATTTCCATGCTACTCACTGCACCCAACGTGCCAACATACGATAGAACATGATTTTTCATCATAAATCCGAAATCATTAATATTTTAACACTCCATCATATACGAACTTTTCACTTATCTCGCTGCGGGAGAATCATAGCAACACACAGGTAAATTCCCAAAACCGTAGAATATGCAAATCTGCAAGTAGTGGTCCAAGCCACCATAGCCCTTCCAAAATTTGCTTCCACATAACAAGCCACAACCGTAGAATGGTTTAGAATGCTATCAATTACGGCGGCCGACAAACCTCACGCGTACCGCCACAACTCACATGCATGACTTGATCACGCTGGATGAACTGATCACCACTACAAATATGCCAAGTTAACCATGGCTAATCAATCTACTTCCTTCCACTAAATTCTTGATTGCCTTAGAAATAATACTTCTTCATTCAACACATAACATACTCCATCTGCACTCATCCCGAGTGACCTTGAATCACGAGACCATGCTGCCTCGAATCCCATGAACTATTTTGTATCTCTCAAATGCTACCCGCAACTCAAAATATCATAGAACATTCTGGGCACCTTCTCATAAGCTGCTACAAAGCTTGATTCTTAACCGTACTCATAGGCTCGAAATCATTGGGCACCACACTTTAACTTCCTAATTCACTAGGACCATTATTGAGAGCCACCCGCTCTGACTTGGTCCCGAATATAATTCACTCCATAGATCTTATAACTTACGAATACTCTCTCGGCGAAGCACCCAGCGAAATCACTTCCTCCGAAACCTGCATCTATACGAGGCATAAATCTTGAATCTTTTTCCCAGTCCGAACATGAGCCAATAAGGCCAACCGTAGCATGCCTCCAACAATTCCTTTGCTCGAATTACGAGTTATGGTCTTTTCTCATAGCTGAAATAATCCATCAATATGCTAATAACCAGAAATCACGCAAGTAGTTAACCATAAAACCTAATCATAAGCGGTGGGACTCTCCCACTTAGCTTGAAGCCATCATTTCATAATTCTTGAGTTCGCCCGACGGCTTTACCTCTTATTGGCATAACCTCGTGCCATAAATTATCAAAATTTCTCGAAATCTTCCTGTAAATCCCCATCTTCCATATTCTGAATCATCATCCACATTCGCACGACCAATATCCTTGTGAAACAACCAATATAATTCCTTGCAGAAGCTTCGCCAACCATGCGACCGCTAACCTGCTCACGGGGAATAACCCATCTAGGGGAATCACCTCCCGACATCTTCCCATGCCGCTGCACGGAATACATTCGCTATGACACCAATAGCCCATCCTGAGGCTGAGCTCACCTTCCAGCTGCACAAGTCCATTTGCCCCTCGCGGGCATCAATTAAATGTGCGGCAACACCCTTCCAATTCAGGGTTATGCTGCACCCTCCTCTATTTCAAGCAGCTCCTTTCCGCCATATCAATCTTTTGCCGCATAATAGCCCATACTTCACATCATACCCGCACGCTTCAATCACAAATCATTAAAATCCCCAATTCGATCCAAAATCTCCTTAGGGCGCGTAGTCTTCCTACTACCAAGCCCGTATGCAACACCTGCCACTCTCCCATTTTGGCGGAACGTATCTCCTTAATCGGTCACTCGACCTTGATTCTCATACTTGGCCTTCTAGAAATTTTAAACACCGCCTGGCACTTCCCACATGTCTTTCCTCATACTTTGTTGCTCAATTATTTCCTTAAATAAAACCTATCTTCGTGGCACTTGAACCCACAATAGATGCTAATCTTTAAGCCTTTCCAAAGGTCATCTTTATCAATCCGTCAACATTAGAAAATTCTGATTCGATCTTGAACAATCACACCATGCGACAACTGACAGTCGTATATCCAATATTATTTCACAATATCCTGCCACAAAGGCGAATTGTAGCAGATTATAACATTGACGAACTTGGTACGTTCCATTAGGACCACGATACCCCATCACAGAAGAAAAGCTCCACCACGCTTGCAAAATACCAGGTCTTATTACTTCCACCAGCCAAAATCTGACCATCCTTAGTCCGATTGCCTTTCCCTTGCCAGGAATAAAATACTGAATCCCTTGATTACATGCTGAGTAAAATTCCCTTCAATTCATCCACTGCCCCGATACGTGGGCAAACATCCTACCATCACAACCACACTGCAGAATAATCGCTCATAAGTATCATGGCAACCTATGCCTAGCCTCAAGGCTCGTAAAAGTTCTGTCACTGAGCTGAACAGTAGAATATCCTTCCATGAGGCGACTATAATAGTCCAATCAATTATACTGGGAAAAATCATCCTGCACCACATTTTTAGTGCCATTACAATTCTTAAATTTTCGATTTATAACAAGCGCTCGCATCGTGTAAGATTGAGTAGGAAGGAATCAAAGGCACAAGCCTCAAAGGAATCAAACTGCACGATAAGGAAATCAAGAAGGGAAATACTCCTAACAGCCCGGTATCCTCCCGAGGATAAGTACAGACGTCTCTGTACCGATCTGCAAGACTCTACTAGACTTGCTCATGACTCGTGAGATCGACTGGAACCTAGAGCTATGATAGCATGTTGTCACGACCCAAAATCCACTAAGGGTCGTGGTGGCACCAGACACCTCTGTCAGGCCCGCCAACTAACTCATCAATCAATTCCCCTTTTAATACTTTTGAAAATCTTAGGTTTTTCCTTCAAATTTTCACAAATATAAGATCACTTCATGGATTCAAATTTAAATAATAACAGTCAGTACAAAGTTTTACTGAAACCATCCCAGAAACCTGGTGTCACAAGTGCATGAGCAACTACTGGCAATGATATAAATACAACACAACACCTGTCAGGAATACAATGGACAGAAAGGAAAAACAATTACTAGGAAGGGACTTCAAAAGCTGCGGGCCGCCTTGAATACTGCAACTCACCTAGTCCCCGAATCGCCCGTGCTACTGCGCCCAGTATGCCGCTAAAGTATTATGTACCTGTGCAACAAAAATGCACAGAAGTGTAGTATGAGTACGTAATCAACGTGTACTCGGTGAGTGTCCCGACTAATCCCGAAGGGGTAGAGATGTGATGGTCAACTTTGACACACTCTAACGGTCCAATGATCATTTATCCTCAATATGCATAGTAAACCGTGGATTTATTCTTTATAGACATGATTCTAATCCAAATAGAGGAAACGAATAAACACGTAGTTCTTTCATAGGAAAATTTCCCGAATTTCTCTTTAAAACATAATCAAAATATATTTAAGCCACAAAAGGGCAATAATAACTTAATTAAGTTCAGGCAATAACACAGGCATGCACAAATCATACCGAGGCGACGGCCCGTGTCACGCCCTAAAATCTGAGGAGCGTGACCGGCGCTCAACCGAGTAAACCCCACTGAGCAAACCTAGCAGGTTTCATGCATACTACCCAACCCAACTGATAATTAAATAAGGGATGGACTTCGTTAATCAAATTCTATCAACATATAATTAATGATTTCCATTTCAGTTTTATTAGCAACGTCATTTCGTCACTTTAAGGGTATTACAAGTTATATACATCATTGCCAAATATCAATATTTCTATTTTTAATTTGCAATACCCGACACTACCCACAAACAGTCTATGGAGCCTCTAAATATAACTGAAGAATAGTATAAAAATGCTGGCAGCAAGGCTCCGGCTATACCTTACACAAATACAAAAAAATAAGACTCCGGGAAGAACGGCGGCATAAGCCACGTCGGGCCCCGAGGGGAAAGGGGCTCACCCATATAGCTGGCGGAAAGTGGAGGAGGTGCTACTGCCGGTGGACTGGAGTGCCTGCTATAGATGCACCTACAATCATAACACAAATGTAGCGCCCCCGGCAAAAGGGATGTCAGTACATTTGAATTGTACTGGTATGTATAACTAAACACCATTTTACTAGAAAGAACTATCAACAGATACAAGAAAATAATATGGGCAAATCAAAAAATCAATTCATATAATCTTTCATACAATTTCCACAACATAGAATAGGGCATTTTTGTCACATGTTCACCACTGTTGTCATTACCACCGCGATCTCGAGCGGAGTCCGGTCACGACCCGACCGGCTAGGTTACCTCATTGGAGGCATTACTCTCAATTAATATTTCATTTCCTTTATCCGGAATGCAATATCAGCACATTACCACCATGTGTGTGTCATGGTGTCCGATCACGACCGGATCGGCTAGGTCACCTCATTGGAGGCATTATTCCATTCTCATTAGTCAACACTTCAAGTCTTTATCCCATACATATCATAACAATTCCTGAGGCACTCATGGACACCATCACCACATTGTTTCCCCTTTTCAATATTCATCATACAAGTTGTGGTCATAGACACATATATCAAGGTTAATTCAAGTTGCAATCACAGGTAAGTGAGCACATAGCTAGCATGAATAATTCTTTGTTTCAATTTTGGCTTATAGCCCAAGTATTTTAACACATAACAGTACTTTTCATCATTATCTAATTGTCAAGATTGGCACATTATTCACATTGAGGCACACCCTTTATGAATATGTATAGATATATGCAAATCAATTAATGCACAATAACAATCGATACACTAACCAATTCAACTCTTACCATACTTTCATAAATGATAACGGAGCTCAATTTCTAATAAAAGGGGGTTTTAGCCATACATACCTCAATAAAGCTTTCCTTACTCTTTTACAAATTTCCGGAACATTTAGCACTTTGATCTATTGAGTAAAAATTACAAATTAAATCGAGAATTAGAGATGAGATTGAGACTCTAGCTTGGTTCAAGCATATTGACAAACCCTAGAGGGGCAATATGATCTTAGGCCCCTTTTTTGAGAGCAATTTATATCACATTGTACCCCCCTTTAATTCAGCACCTCCCACTACTCTAAGGTTTAACATGCATTCAAGGAATCCATTGTTATACCCATGAATAACCTCACTAGTGACCCCTTATCTCTGAGAATAAAACAAACAAGAGTTGGGTGATGAAGTATTACCTCTTGAGATGAAGGTCTAGGGGTCTTCACTTGGTTTTCTTCAAGGATTTAGCCATATCTTATGGAGAAATTTGATGGGGGACTTTCCCTCTCTAAGAACCCCCTCTCTCTCTCTCTAGAAATGCTCAGAAGAATCCTTAAAATGAGCTATAACACCGGATATATCGATATGGAAGTCGGGTTAAAAATTAAAAAATTTGAGCCCCGAGTCAAATATGCGGTCGAGTAGGGATTTCACGGGGCCTTACATCCCGATCCAATAGAAATAAATGTGCACTTGCAGAGGGTCGACGGTGCGCCTATAGATGCATCTATTAATCTGCCAAGGTGTTCTGCCCGTTCAAAAATAAACACACACAGACAAACAATCAGTCAAGAAGTCAACATGGAGCAATTATCCAAGAAAGGTTAATTCCCTTTTATTAAATTGAGAAAAACGAAGCTAAAGTTTTTTTAGAAATCCATTTATTAATTTAATGTGATCTATTACCCCGCTCGTGAATCATCCATGCGATGCGGTACATAATAAGATATATGCTCAGATAGCCAATTAGAATTTTATCGAGGAATAATTATCCAAATAAGCCAATTCTCTATTTAACAAGTTCATAAAATGATGTTTAATCTCTTTTTAAATTCGTTTACTAATCAAAGGTGATTTAAACTATCCAAGTAATCGATGGGTTCATAATTAATTCAAGTATAACATGCTGATAGGTCCTAACTAGCCGGACAATAGCATAATAGTAGCTATGCACGAACTCTCGTCACCTCGTGCGTACGTAGCCCCCACAAATAGGAGCACATAACCAATTTAACTCACCTATGGGGTAAATTCCCCCTCACAAGATTAGAAAGGAGGCTCACCTCGCTCTGAAGACTCGCAACCGGCATTCTACAAACATCCGAAGGCTTGAACCAACGCACAATCCACCAAAACTAGCCAATGATCACACAAATCCATTAATATATGCTAAACTATACTCCACAACCCAATTTATAACAATTCCTAACTCCGAACGAAAGGTTGACCAAAATGTCCTCGGGCCCACGTGCCCGGAATTCAAAATTCTTTTGAAGGTAAAGATTACCCATAACCTTAGGAACTCAAATATATAATTTTCTCCTAATTCCATAGTCAAAGTCGTGGCTAAAATCCTAGATTTACAATTTTCTAGGTTTCCATCCAAAACCCCAATATTTACTCTAATTTCCATGCTTAAATCCATATATAATTGATATATTTAACTCAAAAGTGATATGGGATGACTTACCTTAATCATTGACGACAAAATCCCCTCTTAAAGCTCCCCAAAATCGCCCATGCCATGGATAAATGTGATATAAATGGCCAATCCCCGAACTTAAAATGACATTCTGCCATCCAGGGATTTTCGCTTCTGCGGAAAAATCCCGCTTCTGCGAAACCCGCTTCAGCGGAAAATGATCCGCTTTTGCGGTCCCTGGCTTCAGCCCATCTTCGCTTCAGCGGAAGCTAAACCGCCTCAGCGGTCCCGCTTAAGCGGTCAAAAAGACGCTTCTGCGGCCACCTGGGCCTGACCCCCTTTCCGCTCCTGCGATCAAGCCTTCCGCAGTTGCGGTCCCACTTCTGCGGAATCTAGAACGCATGTGCAGTCCTCGAGCCTCAGATCAAAACCGCTTCTGCGGTTCCCTCATCGCTTCTACGGGGCCACTTCTGCGGTCCCATTTCCGCAGAAGCGGAAATACCAGATACCAGCTGCTCAGCTTCTTCCAAAAATCCAATTTTGATCCGTTAACCACCCGGAATCCACCCGCGGCCCCTGGGACCCCAACCAATCATACCAACCACTCCCAAAACACATTACGGACCTGATCGAGTCCTCAAATCACATCAAACAGCAGTAAAATCATCGATCGACCTCCAATCCAAACTTTATGAACTTTGAACAATCCAACTTCTACTTCCGATTCTTAAACCTATCAAATCACGTCCGATTGACTTCAAATTTTGCGCACAAGTCATATTCGATATTACGGACCTACTCCAACTTCCAGAATCGGATTCCGACCCCGATATCAAAAAGTCCACTTCCGCTCAAACTTCTCAAAAACCTTCAAATTTCTATCTTTAGACAAATGGCTTCAAAATGACCTACGGACCTCCGAATTTACTTCCGATCGCGCTCCCAACTCCAAAATCACCATACGGAGCTACTCCCAGGCTCGGAATCCCAAACAAACATCGATAACGCTGAACTGCACTTCAAGCCAAAGTTAAGAAATTTCTTCCAAAATGCTAACTTCCACAATGGGCGCCAAAACGCTCCCGGGTTACCCAAAACCCGCACCTGGCATACGCCCAAGTCCGAAATAATCATACAAACCTACTGGAACCTTCAGATCCCGATCCCGATCCCGAGGTTATTTACTCAAAAATCCAGTCCTAGTTCATCCTTTCAACTTAAAGCTTCTGAAATGGAAATTTTCATTTAAATTTAACTCCGATCTTCCTGAATTTCAATTCCGACCATGCGAACAAGTCATAACACTTGAAATGAAGCCGCTCATTGCCTCAAACTGCTGAACGACGTGCTAGGGCTCAAAACGACTGGTCCGGTCGTTACAATCTTCCCCAAACTCAACATCTGGGAATGATGCTCATTTGTAATAATTTTTCTTATTAGAATGTCTTGGATCATTGGTGATTCTGTTGACTTCTGAATCATTAGTTTTTATCGTGGAACTAGCTTTTAGGGTTATTAAAGGTTTTATTTTATTAATAGTTTTTGTAATATCTTCTGAAGCTTTTCGCAATAACTTTCAGTTTTAATATCCCCGATCTCCCTGTTGGTATCAGAGCCATGTTAGTCCCAAGTATGAGAGGTGAAGTTTTCATACTGTCTTTAAGGTTAGTTGTACTTCTGTTTATCCCTATCATGCTATATATCTTAAATCATGATGTTTATCTCTTTATAAGTTTATTGTTCATCATCTTCATAGCTTCATGTTTTTGAGTTCTTAGTGTGAGGGTCTCTGACTGAGAGCTAATTAAACCTTATTAAACTGTCGTCAGTTACCATCGTCGGTACAGGCTAGGGTAAGCTGCTTTTAGACATGACACAATAGGACACAATGAACACGTTTAACTACCAATCCCCAAGATAACTTAAAACTTGAAGCCATTTAGTAAAGAAGAAGATGAATAGTAATCATTATAAAGTCATAAATAGTAAGATAAGATAAATAGTAATGATTCAGATAAATAGAATAGACATGTGCCTTAAAGATAGTATACCTCTTAAGATTTGATAAAACTTTTCAATAAAGTTTCAAACAAACATAATATTTAAATGAAACACAAAACTTTTCATTATATAAGATTTTTTAATGAAGAGAAATGGAGAGCGTTAAAACATCTCCGTAATACAAATAGAAAAATACATAATACTATTCATAATATTAGAGCTTTCATGACTCTAATTTCACATAATAATCTAAGGATAAAACCTTTGCTAGCAATAGAAAATGATATAGAATTTTACAGACATAATCTTGAAGTTTATGAAGAACAAAAGAGAATAACTCTTCTTAATATAAAGTTCTTAAATATCTGGATGAACAAGTATACTTCTCAATATTAAAATGAATAATTCTGAAAAGAATAAAATCCTAAACAATATTAACATTTCTGCAGTTATTAATATTGCCAAAATTGAGAGTGATTTACAAAATTGGAGTATTCCTAAAGAATCCTTCAACACCATATATCACACTGGTAAGTTTAATTTTATAAAAATTTATAATATCAAAACTTGCGAATCCACAGTTGCTATCAATAACTCGATTGAAACAATCAAATTGTTAGCAGAACACAATATTCAACAATATAGGAAGAAATATAATTTTCCACATATTGGACTTGTACGAATTGCTGTCAAACCTCTTTACAGATTAGGGTTAGACACACCTCTCTGTCTCTTACTAAGAGACGATATACTATTAAACTTTGATGATTCATTATTAGGAGTTTTACAAAGTAACTTAGCCCAAGGCCCAATTTACTTTAATTGTTATCCCAACTATTCGGTTGATATAAATGACCAGAATGTTTTGGATACTTTATTCTCTTAATATTAAGACAAAAAATCTGAATAGCAAAGTTAATACAAAAGAAATAGCTGTAATATATAGAGTTTATTACAGACTAATGAAAAATAACATTAGCTCCAAAAGCTAAGATTGAGAGTAATAAAGGAGTAACTATGCTCACGGAAGCAAGCCAAGAACATAGTAATACCTTCGTCCCCAGAAGGATTCGATGGGATGATATATTATCAAAGGATGAGTGGTGCTTTGAAGCGATAACTCAACCACAATATGACCCAGAGAGTTCATTCAACGAACAAGTCATTCAGTATCCATAAGGAGCAATAGACTTAAAAATTTTAAAGTCTAGCTCGATGAGCGAAGCCTTCTCTAGTAGAAGAATGTCCTTCAGCAGACCTTCTTCTTCGAAACCCAGAGGAAAGTCATAGTAATAAAAGTTACGAAGAATTAATTGAGGAACTAGATAGAAAAATCAAAGGGGTAGATTTTAATAAAACTGTCCCTAAAGTAATCTATCAAAAAGGTCATTTTAAAACTGCTCCTAGAAGCCCAAGCGCAAAAACAGTAGATCATAATGACCAACTTGGAGTCATTAAAGAAGAATATAATTTTAAAATAGACTGAAAAAGTCTAGGTGACCAATGGGAACACCCATATAGTAGTATTAAGATAAAATGATATTTTGAAACATCCCCTAAAACCCAAAGATTATCTTTCAAAGATAAATGGATTAAAGATATGAAAAAGAATCAGATGTAATATCGAATTCTTTAAATGGTTTGAATTAACAGGACAGATTCCAAATCAACAGGAATCTTTATACGAAACAAGGTAGTGTAATAGAAAATACTACTCCACCATTAGAAGAAATTCTAATACCAGTCCAAGGTCAAGTAATAACTGCTTCTCCGTTTAAAAGAGAAAGTGTTCATCTTGATAAAGAACCCACTAATAAAGATTTAAAAAAAAATAATTACTCAAAATAATTATACAAACAATCTTTTACACGTGGTATCTAATCAGTTAAAAAATACTAACAAAAATAAAATCCCCACTAAATTAGAACACCTACTACAATTGAAACACATCCCTTAATTAAAATCCCTGAATTTTCTAAAGAGAAATTCCCCAAGTTAAATGAACAATTTAATTTTTCAGATAAACTTCTGAAAAAAATAGAAGAACAATTGAAAATAAAAATGACAATTTCAAAGAAAAGTACAGTTTCTACTAAAACTAGTACTAGTAACCATAAAACTATTGAATTACATAATTTACAAAGTAAATTAATCTCATTAGAAGATGAATACAATACTCTGAAAAGCAAAAGTGAGCTTCCTAATAAAGAGGATAAAATGAAAGCTGTACATAAAGCTTCAGAAGATATTATAAAAACTATTAATAAAATAAAACCTTTAATAACCTTAAAGGTTTTATTTTATTAATTGTTTTTATAATATCTTCTTGCTGGTTATTGTTGGGATCAATTAAAATGTTTCCTTTTCTGAGGAAACATGTCTTTTTTCCTCTGCTTTTGATGGCGTATGAGGATTAATTGCTTGAGTGAAGGATTCTGGGACCTTCATTGCATAATCTGCACTGGTTAATACCTTTGCTATTTGACTACTTGAAGCTTTTGAAGAAGCTTGCTGAAATGGACCATCTTTCTTTGGAATAGTTCCAAGTATTGTCATGATAGGGGGTTTGTTTTGAGTGGGTACTCTCGGAGGGGTAACCACTAAATTTAGCTTTGGTCTCACGGATAGTGATGGGAAATATTCTGCAAGGGCAGAATATTTATTCTCACGTTTGGGTGAGGCCCTGAACGGACCCTTCTGGCTTGGTCTCATTTTTCACTGTAGAAATTTTCTGGTTAGAAAATCGGGTAAAGAGTTATTTTCTCCTTTGATAAATTCAATTTCAAAATCAAAGCTGGATAGCAATGCTTGCCATCTAGCAAAAATCTATTTTGAAATGAGGTTTTTAACATCCTTTTGTAAAATTTCTTTTGCTGACTTACAATCAACCCTTAATAAAATTTCTTTGTTTATTAAATCATCTTGAAATTTTGTAATACATAGTACTATATACATAATCTCTTTTTACTATAATTCTTTTGAGCTGGATTCCATATTCCAGAAGTGAAATGAACTAATTGTTCTGGAGATTCTAAAGAATTTCGTTGTTTAAGAATTCCACCGTATCCTTCGTCAGAAGCATCGGTTTCGACTATCATGAAAGCTTCAGGATTTGGAATACCTAAGCACGGGAGTTTCTGAACAATAGATTTGATTTTCTTAACCGTGTCAGTTTGCTCGAGACTCCATGGGATAGCATTCTTCCTAAGGCATTTATAGAGTGGTTCGCAAATTTTTTTAATATCAGGAATAAAATCCGCGACATATTTAAGACTTCCTAAGAACCTTTAAAGTTGGGTTTTATCAGTAATTTCATCAGAAAATTTTGATGGGAACTCTATGGCTCTACAGATTGGTTTGTAAGTACCCTGGTAGAGGTCGTGTCCTAAGAATCTAATAGTTGTTTAAAACAACTTAACTTTCTTAGCACTGACTACTAGGCCGTTATGTTTTACTATCTTAAAGAAAGTATTAAGATGTTTGAAGTGAGAATCTAAATTTTCTGAGAATATTAATACATCGCCAATATAGACTATTGACATATTATGGTAGGGGTTGAATATATTATTCATAATGTTATGAAATTCCTATTGGGCATTTTTTAACCCAAAAAGCATTACGTTCCATTCATATCGTCCAAAGGGAACATTGAAAGCAGTTTTGTATTTATCCTTTTCAGGAATTTGTATTTGCCAGAATCCAGATTTCATATCGAACTTACTATAAATATTAGCTTTATAGGTTCGTTTTAATAAATCTATTTTATTAGGTATTGGGTACCTAATCCATTGTAATACTATATTTAAAGGTTTGTAGTTAATAACTAATCTGGGAGCTCCTCTTTCTTTCTCTGCGTTATTATTAACATAGAAAGCAGCACAGCTCCATGAAGACTGTGAGGGTCTAATAATCTTCTTTTAAAGAAGGTCATTAATTTTATTTTTACATGTTTCCATTAATTCATGATTCATTTGAATAGGTCTTGCCTTTGGACTTGTAAGAATCGCTGTCAAACCTCCTTGCCCAATGCCTTTTGGGAAAGAAAAAGGCATATAATTGAATTACCTTATATTAAAGAAATTAATGAACATGCAATACCTACAAACGCAAGACCTATTCAAATGAATCATGAATTAATGGAGTCTTGTAAAAAGGAAATTAATGACCTTCTTCAAAAGAAGATTATTAGACCCTCAAAATGTCATGACCCCAATCCCGGTCGTGATGGCGCCCAACACAACTGCTAGGCAAGCCCGACCATTTATACTCTCAACCCGAGC